>JASDQU010034531.1:10763-21921 GCA_032191745.1 Picea mariana | reverse complement strand
CGTGTTTATACCCCATGAAGTATTTACACCCCAGAAGTATGTACACTCTTCCACGCAGGGGAGTGCAGAGGGGGGGTACCCCCTCTGCGGGGTCTGGGGGTTCGGGGGTGAAGCCCCCGAAGCAAAAATTGCCTTGTAAAATTATATTGTAATTTCATTGTAAATCTGGACTGTTCATTATAAGGTCGTAGATCTAATGGTAGAGATTATGTCAGGGTTTTTTTCCCTAGAAGGAAACCCTCTTTTATGAGGGAAATTTATCGCGACTATGGTTGATGGTGAATATTGTATTCTGAGAGAGGAGACTGTGAGAGAAAGAAGAGGAAGTTATAGTGGGTTTTGCTGTAGGTTGTATCCCTTAATTTACTGGATAATAATAAAGGAAGNGCAGGGTTTTTTTCCCTAGAAGGAAACCCTCTTTTATGAGGGAAATTTATCGCGACTATGGTTGATGGTGAATATTGTATTCTGAGAGAGGAGACTGTGAGAGAAAGAAGAGGAAGTTATAGTGGGTTTTGCTGTAGGTTGTATCCCTTAATTTACTGGATAATAATAAAGGAAGGACCTGGCAATTTCTCTGGTGGACGTAGCCCACACTGGGTGAACCACGTAAATCTGTGTCTCTCTTGTATTGTGTGTCTTCTTTGTTTTGTTTCTGCATTTGTTTTATTTTATTGCTCCGCGGTCCTGTTTTTCTAACAAAAATTATGTTTTTGGAAGGAGACAAGGGCCACTTTTCTCAGGTAAAAAGTCCTTGTTGGGAGCCTGAATACACCATTGTTAAGACATCACCAGAGTGACCAAAATCATGTGTAACACCCTCCCTTTGGAGGAATAAAAGATTCATTGTCCCATATTTCTCCTCTTGGTGCACTCAGTTTGAAGGTTCAATTCTATTGGGTAACCATTCCATGTGTTCAATTTCATGTATCACTTGTTTATGTTAGTTTAGTTTGTTTCTTATTCTTATTTTCTATTTGCTAGTTTTTGTATCTTGTTTTCTAACTTGCAGGTCCACTAACTTGCTAACCATCTTTCTTTTATTCCTTGTTAGCTTACCAGGGTAGTTAAGGGACTCTGTTTTTCTCACTCTTGTGACAAAAGAACCCAAACACATGATTTGTCAAATTATTGGTTATGAGCACAACAAAACTGTATATGAGTCTATTCTAGGCTTGTTTTGACTCTTGAGTCCTCCAGAATCCATTGCATGTACAAAGTTTGATTATGTTGACTTCTTAGTTGGAGTCATTAATTTCCAATTGTCTAAATTTAACTATACAAAGTCTTTTAGATATCAGGCCCACATGGTCTACCTTATTCTATTCAATAATTCTTCTTCTTTTGAGAGTTTGGGAAACTAGGTAACGAAGGATTTGGAAAGCCCAAAACTTGTGATCTAATTGTTGTGAGTGGGAAATCCCTCTACAAACTAGCACTTAGGGTTTTATTATGCATGCAAAAAAGACCTAAAGATTCCTACTTTCTACCGTCATCTCGGACCTAATCCCCATTATTCTTAAGCAAATACGTAGTTAAGAAGATCAAGTGAGCATACCTTATTTCAGGTGTTTGATATCGATCCTTCTTCATGCTTGATCGCTCTTTGACTACAATTCTCCTCCCAAGGCTGACCTGCATTCACACAAGACAAACAAAGAACTCCACATGCATTTTATCTACAGATTAATGGGTTAGAGATTCAATCAATATGTATGCAACAAACCATGAAAACCTCATATGGTGGGACGGGAAAAGTACTTCTTTATTATTAACTTCAACAAATCAACTTACAATGATGAAGCCAACCACTGCTCCACGAACTTGGTCCTGGGCTCCTCTTCAACTGTCCTCCAACTTCTTTACTCTATATTTCTTTTTGCATAAGGATGGCTAAAGGGTTGGGACAAAGGGAATGCACAATCGAGTATAGTTTCTTTACTATGATTCTCCTCTTCCAAATGGGACCCCTAACCCTTCTTTTATAGGCTAGAAGAAGCTAGGTATTTGGTCAAACCCTCGGCCATGCATGGCCGAATGGTTTAGTTAACTCACCCAAAGCTGTGTGTTCCGTCAACAACTTTACTTTTTTCGTTCTTTTGTAGGTACACGTGGGTTGTCTTGGGTCAACTAGCATGTACACATGTGTAGTAATGGGGTAGGGCATGTGGGCCTTTATAAAAGGGGTTTTTAAGAAGATTTGTTCAGTAGTGTTTTGGAAAAGAAGGAATCTGAGATAGCCTGATGCCAGGTAAGCATGTCTAGAGAAAATTAGGGTTATAATAGATGCCCCCTAATGTGTGAGGTCAGAAAAGCATCTGATGGCCAAAATACATTAAAAATATTCACCGATGTGCCGAACAAGTGAGCCCAGGGACCAGAAATCAGGAGGTGTCATCTGCAAAATAATAATTGTCTCACCGTGGCGGGCATACCCATGCTCGGGATAAAATAAAATCATGGCTACCAATCAAATACACTATAGATCCATGTCATATAACTATATAAAGTGTAGCCGTGAACAATACACAACGGAGCTACACCTCGAAATCAAAAATATATACATGTAGAGTATCCATCTTCTTAGAAGCTGATAAGGCCTGATAGTTGGAGATGAGGTCGTCAGAGCTCGAGAAACAACCTCAAAATCTTCAAAACTTAGGTAGGAGTGCAATATGAGTGTACGAATTCACTACCCAGAGGTCTTCGATGGCTCATCGGTCATGGACTAGAGAATCTTGATGATCAGACTGAAGGCTTCATTGATTTTGAGCAAAGACTTGATTGGACATTCAGGATGGCCGGGTACAAGGGCAAGAGACAAACTGTAGAGGGGCTGAATCAGGCTTGGTAAAAGCTTCCCTTGGAAAACAGCACGACAAATGATGAGACTCAGGTAGCATGGCATTAACATAAGTTTACAAGGTAGGAGGCAACACAAACTCTCCATATGTTTGGAAGAATAACCAAACAGAGAAGGACACAAATCTATGTAGCGATAAATAGCTTCATAAGGTCGTATTAAATCCAATAGTTTGACGAACAAATGGACAGATGTGCTTTATCCAAGGGAGACTCATTATGCTGCCAATAAAGAAAATACTTTTCCCTTCCTCTTTTTGGGGTATATTTGATTTTTTTTGTCTTTTTCAATAATTTTGTAAAAAGAATAAAAGAATGTTACGTTACAAAGGAGGAAAAAGTGTTGCAAACATACAAGTTCAAGGCACAGGGATAAGACTGATGTTCAGAGTAAGGACACTCAGGAAAAATCCTCCAGGGGCCAAAGGTGACAAGACGCAAAGGCAAAGTGCTACAGGGCTTGCGTATAAGGTGTGCTTCAGATGGTTCAGTTGAGAGAAACATGGAGCCGACATTAGACCAAAGACGCAGGTATGTGAATGCGATTAATAAAACACACAATGGTAATGTCCTTCGATGTGATTTTAACGAGCCCAGAGAAGGTAAACTCGACAGTTTTTCATATTTAGAGAGTCTGAAAAAACGTAAAAGGAGACTGCACTGGGATACCTTTTTCGAAGGTAGTTTAGTTGGTTCAAAAAAGGGGTAAACTTGCACCGATAAGATGTCTATTCAAAACCATTTTAACGAGTGTGATAAAGACAAGATCACTCGACCATTTTTTCATCTTTAAAGAGTCTGAAAAAACCTTAACTATGGACTCCATCAGGAATGTTCTTCTGAACCATTTTAACAAGTGTGAAAGAATAAGGTCACTTGGCGATCTTTTCAGTTTTAGGGAGTCTGAAAAGAGCTTAACTATGGACTCCATGGGGGTTCCTTTTTCATACATTTAGTCCCTCAGACCCGAAAAAGGGTTAAAATGATACCTGAGAGTACTATTCTAGAGAACTAAGGTTCCTTAGAGTATACTTTGTTTGTACAGTTGACCGTCTGGACCAAAAAAGGGGTAAAATACCGTCAGACAGATGTGACTTCAAATTTCAGTTTAACGAGTGTGAAAGGCCACCAGATCGCTCCACAATCTTTTCATGTTTAGAGGGTTTGAAAAGGGTTTAAAAGAAGACTCGTTATGTCTTTTGGCAGTCCCGAGGGTGAGGTCAAGAGTGAAAAGGAATCATGCAAATGAGGCTTAAACTCATAATCAGGAAAAACAACAAGGACTCTCAAGCCTACAGTGATTAGAGACAGAATGGACACCATAATGCAACCAGGATCTACCTAGGGTATCCATGTTCTGGTACGCTCTACCACCAAATTGTGACACTTCTAAAGAAGCAATGATGGTTCTGTGTCATAACCTGATGAGATTGATTCTATGGAAAAGGGATAAAGACAATGAGATACAAAAGTCAGGGTGGAAACCTAACCTACATGCTCAAGTTGATCATCTGAGATTTTTCCACTGACCGTCAATAGTTACCCAAAAATCCAAAAAAATGTTTTGATACACGATCATACCCTTCCAATGCAACTCCCAAATCACTCTAAATGGTTTTTAGTTTAAAGAAAATGATAAGGGGGTCCAAAAAAAGTGACAAAAAGAGGCCAAAAAGTCTATAAATAGAAGTTGGCAGCTCATTATCACCATTGTTGATTTGGAAATTGACTCTAGAGAAAAAAAACCCCTTTGGTAAAAGTGGTGATTTCGGGATCTATAGTGGATGAAATGACCAACTGTCTGGACCAAGTATAAACTCTCTCCTCTTGCAATTTAAATCCTTATTTATGCTTTTGGTTTTAAGTTTTGGGGGGGCGTCGACCTTCAAAAGGTCGGACCTAGGTCCACGCAGGCTATCTTATGACAGGCCGCATGTACATTTGGGCAGATTAAAAACTGCACGTGTGTACACACGACTGTCATCATTACAACCCGTGTGGACCCCCTTATTGAATGAAAAAATTTAAAAAAAACAAGGGTTAACCATCCTGAACTTGGTGTTTTGTAGGATATATGTTCACTGGATAGAAAGAGAGCATGAGGAGGTTATTGAGTTTGTAGGGGAAGACCCTAATGCTGTGGTTGCCTTAATGCAATGTGGGTTGCTCAAGTTTTTCTTATGTCCTTTTATACGGGCACAACCTAGGCTACTGAATGCCTTGGTTGATTATTGGCATCCTGATGCAGAGGCCTTTATGTTAGACTGGCAGTCACTGGTGCCTACGATAGAGGACATATATTTTTTGACTGGCCTCTCCAGGAGAGGGGAACCATTCAACCTTCGGACATTTCCTTTGAGGCCTCATAACATATCACAATTGATAGGAATTTATTGTGAGGCTAGTACATACCGATCGAGCTCACAGGTGCCCATAAGCAAGATCACTGACTTATCACTGTAGGAGATTGTGTTGCTTATTGGGTGGATGACTGGTTCTACGTCTCTACATCAAGTGTCCCATGCACAGATGAACTGTGCAGTCCAGTGCTTAAATGCACAAATATTTGACTGGAGTACTACACTGCTAGATTGTATGAAGAGGCAGCTGACAGATTGTCGGTCGCGGACGTAGAGGAACTTTGGGTTGGGGATGATTCTATGATCTTTCTTCTTTGAAAGAGTTTCGAGCTTCATTCCTCGAGTGGTGGTATGAGGACATCAGGCCTCTCTTCCTGCGGTTTGCAGATGGCAGTGTTACTGCCACGATAGGGTGGTGGAAGCACCAATGAGTCATTTGATGATGATTTCTTCGCTTGGTTGTCACGACAGATCCCAATCATAGAGGATTACCCTTATGCTGGGAATGATTTCTCAAGAGATCCTAAGATACCAGTACCTCCTAGTGAGGAGCGAGGAGAGATGGGTAAGTTTACATCATTGTTTTTTTGTTGTTTTTTTTGTGAAACATATGTAATCTTTATGTTGTTTTTTTTTATATATCATTTTTTTTATACCAAAGTATTTGACAGATATGTGTCTATTATGTGCAGATGTGGGACCGGTGCGACCTGTTGATTATGCGAGGAACAGGCGTCGTCCTCAGCCAGGGGCCGCACCTGCCGCCGTAGGGGGACCAGCAGCAGCAGGAGAGCTTCCAGCCGAGGAGGCTGAGAGGGTGTTGAGATGAGTCGAGCAAAACTTTACCTCTCTCACCCACACAGTCCCTATGGCAGAGATTGAGGATCTGCCACCATCTATGCAACCTCATGTAGTGGGGGCACCACGGACATGGGTCCGATTGTTTCGGCATTTGGCAAATGCAATTGATCAGTACAACAGGGCCCACAGGCCCTAACCTTAGTTAGTATAGACTTTTCATGTGCCGAGAGCACTACTTGTATATAGTTTTTGAGGGCATAAGCCCCATGACTCGTTACTAGTCATACTTTTGAGGCACTTGCGTCCACCTATGTACTCTGATGGTTATGATATTATATATGGATTTTTATGTCTTTTTGTGTCTTATGGATCATATTTTCCTTTAAAAATATATTTACATGCTTATGTGTATATCCTTTCATATGTGTGTGATATGCCAATCTAAAATTTGGTTAGCTATAGTATCTGTAATTTGGTTTAATCTCCTAGGAACATGAAAGTATGTAATATAATCAAATCTTCATTCTAAGAGACGTACCCTAAGGAATCGTCAGTGTAAATTCGTATCATGAACACGGTCGACTCTATTTAAATGAGACACAACCAGCTGAGCATCTAAATAGACCCGAAGATGAGAGATACCAAATGACAGGGCGTCATGAAGCAACTCAATAACTGCACTATACTCAGTGACATTGTTTGTGGTGTCACCTAAGCATATACCTCTAGAAGATAATAACTGGCCTCGAGGTGTAAAAATTACCCAAGCTGTGGAGGCAAGCCTCCGATTGTGCCAGCTAGCACCATCTGCTTACCCAATGAATACCTCAGATTCACTCGACATCTGCCACAGTGACGAAAGACAACATCAAAAATGACACATCCATAATACTAAAAGAAACTAGAAAGTAATAGTACAAAGACTATACATATGTTACAAAACGTTACCCATGGTGACCTACCTATGAGTGATATNAATGAATACCTCAGATTCACTCGACATCTGCCACAGTGACGAAAGACAACATCAAAAATGACACATCCATAATACTAAAAGAAACTAGAAAGTAATAGTACAAAGACTATACATATGTTACAAAACGTTACCCATGGTGACCTACCTATGAGTGATACTTCTTGAAGTAGAGCCCATTTCTAGGCTCTGCCAAAGCATTTCCCTCAAAGTCAGCCAGACAATAAGCACCCTTTTTTAGAACCTCTTTTATGACGAAAGGTCTGAACCACATGGATTTGAATTTTCCTGCCCCTAGGGGGCCCTTATATTGGTCATAGACCAGGACAAGGTCGCCGTCAGAGAAAATCCGAGGACGAACAGACCGATCATACTGACACTTGACTTTATGTTTGTGAGCCTCATTGGCTAGGGATGCATCATGACGCTGCTCATTGAGCTGCTCAAGGTATAATAACCGTTCTTCAAGTGGAGAAGTATCTTGCAATAATTGTACTGCCAACTTTAGGGATGGGATCTGACATTCGATAGGCAAGACTGCTTCCAACCCGTAAACGAGTTGAAAAGGTGAGAAATCGGTTGCAGTCTTAACAGACGTTCGGTAAGCCCATAATGCCGAGTATAACATCAAATGCCAATTTGACTTGGCTGAGTTGATCGTTCGTTGTAGGATGGTCTTAAGAGATTTATTTACAACTTCCACTGGACCATTTTCTTGGGGGTAGTAGGGTGATGAATGTTCTTGACACAAACCAAGCTTTGATGTTAACTCAGTTATCATCTAGTTTTGAAAGTGGCTGCCATGGTCAGTGACAATCTCCCTCGGGACTTCAAACCTTTCTATTATCTAGTTGAATAAAAAGAGAGTCGCAGTCTCTCCATCATATTTAAACGTTGGCATAGCTTCGACCCACTTCGTGAAGTAGTCTACGACTACAATGATATAACGGTGCCCCCTTGCTGAAGGAGGGTTGCATGTAGTGTAATCAATCCCCCACTTGATGAAGGGACCAACTGCGCTGACAGGAAACATGGGAGCGGGATGTGCCCTCATCTTTTGACAGAAGATCTGGCATGGGTGGCACTTCTTAACTATTTCGATACAATCTTTGATTAGTGTCGGCCAGAAGTATCCTACTAGTAAAATATTTTGGGTTGTTGCCAACCCAGACAAATGACCACCATAGGCTCTAGTATGGCAACCATTAAGCATGATAACTTCTTCTTCGTGAGTGAGACATCGGTGCAGGACGCAGTCTACACCTCTTCGATACAACGTATCATTGAGTATGAGATAATTCTTAGCCTGATGGTGTATACGTCGACGCTCATCACGAGAAGCAGAGGTGGGGCACTTCAAATTATGGATATAGATAAGTATATCTCCGTACCAGGGATCCAAGATGTGATCAAAAACATATCTCCTCTGATAGGTGACTCTTCGGGCACAACATCACCCGACTCAATCGGAAGTTCCAAAATAAGTTCTGCAAAGACCAGTGAATTTTTAGATTTTGCTGAAACAAAATCTAAGTCAAATTCCTGGAGGACTACTATCCATCTACTGATCTTTCTTCCTATTACTCGCCGTGTCAACATGTACTGAAATAGATTCATGACATCAATGACGGTGGTCTTGCAAAATAGAACATAATGACGGAAACGTTGAACAGCATGGATTGTTTCCAACACAAGTTTTTCGATATGAGAATAATTGAGTTCAGGTCCTACGAGGCCTCGACTCAGGTAATAGATCACATATTCTGAGAACAAGTCATCTTCCTGAACTAATACCATGTCGATGGTTGACTCTACTATAGCCAGGTATAATAAGAAATCTTTGTTATAGTTAGGTGGCCGAAGTAGAGGGGCAATTATGAGGGCATGTTTCAACACTTCGAAAGAGAATTGAGCGGCATCGTCCCAATAAAAAGGAATGTATTTCTTCAGTAAGTGCATAAAGCTCTTTGTGATCTTGACATAGTTGGCGATGAAACATCTTAAAAAATTTTCCTTGCCCTGTAGACTCTGAAGTTGAAGGATTGTGCGTGGGGGAGGCAACTGAATTATTGCCTCAACCTTGAGAGGATCGACCATGATCCCTATTGTTGACACTATGAAACCTAACAAATGTATGATGTTATGCAAATGATGCACTTGTTTGGATTCAAGCAAATCCGGAAGTAGAGACAATGCTCAAAGATAAGTTGGAGGTGTGTGGGATGATCCATTCTCTTGAGAGATCGAGATGCTAAATCATCTAAATAGGCCTCGACTATATGCTTGAGATCATGGAAAGAAAAAGACATGGCCCGCTAAAAGGTCGCTCCAACATTTTTGAGACCAAAAGGAATCTTATGATACACGAATGTACCCCATGGACAAATGAATGTTGTTTTGTGTTGGTCCTTGGGTTTGATTTGTATTTGATTATATCTCGAAAAACCATTCATGAAAGAGAAGGCCTCACAACCTGCACATTCATCAATTATCTGGTCGATGAATGGTGTGGGAAAATTATCTTTTGGATGGGCCTTGTTCAAATCATCGAAGTCTGTACATACACGAATCGTGCCTTCTTTCTTATTGACCAACACAGGATTTGACACCCATTGGGTCAAATGGATAGGATAGATAAAACTAGCTTTTAGCAGTTTCTCAACTTTAACCTTAATGGTTGTTGCTTTCTTGGGATTAACTGGATGAAGCTTCTACCGAACAGGATTGGCATATGGATAAGTTTTGATTTCATGTTCGACTATTTTTAGATCGATGCATGGCATTTCCTTGTAAGACCAAGCAAAAACATCGTGAAATTCTTTAAATAGATCTGTGTAGATTTGAATCCTTCCGGGGGAGAAGTCAGCTCCGACGAAAACATTCTCCATGACGCTAGGGGTTCGGGAGATATTGATCGGTATGGTTTCAGTGATTGTTTCCATATTACCCTTAGCATAGACCTCATGTGTAGCTAAGGGATTAATAGGAAAACATCTATCTCCAGTCATAGTCAAGGTGATTTATCCGGCTTTGATTCTGCTTAACTCTGGGAGGAAGTATGATCTATGATGAAGATCATCCCAGGGTTTGTTTGGACTAGTCATTGCTTCAATTACTACTTCGTCAGAGGGAAAAACTAAGTCTAACGAATCAGTGTCAGCAAGAGAACCTTGAGCCCAAATAGGCTGTAGAAGCGAATATAACTCTTGTGTAGGAGTTGGATCTGTGTTGGCTAAAGCTTGCTGGACTAAAGAGTATGATACTTTAGCTACAGACAAGGGCATGGACATGCCCAAGTGCCCTGTCCCATCCATCGTGGACAATGGGAAAGGAAGTATCCATGGATCATTGAAGTAAGTCATGCAAAACAACAAAACTTGGAAAATCTCAACCTTATGGTGATCGGATATGAACTTGACATTACCTTGAGGGGGCAGGTAATCAAAGCTACCCATCAAAGTTGGGCACAAACCAACCCCTACGTTGACTACCCCTGGTTGAGGATTATCAATCATCGGGACCGTGGACACCCCCAATGAAGGGTCAGGTCTAGAGAAAGACAATTGATCAATGGTCACAATCCAGTCCTCGTGTGGAAACAACAAGACCCGAAAAACTGTAGCAGCCACTGCTTGCATGGAATAAGTCCAACTCCTTCCTAACAAGAGATTGTAGTCGAGGGACGCGTCAACTACTTCTACCTCGACGCACACGGTCTTCCCTCCTAACTGCACAGGGAAAGAGGGAATGATACCATGTGGTCAGAATGAACGAACGTCGAGAGCAGTGAGAAGAGTAGGTGACAGAGACAAAACGGGCTGGCCAATGGCCTTCCAACATGCCAACGACATAACGCATGTCGAGGTTCCCTCATCAACCATCGTGCGAAAAATATTTCGAGTAAACATTTTCGTGGGGTGAGCCACTACTATCTGAAATTCTATGTGGGAACGCAGACGAGGTTTTAAGTCAATTGTATCCAGCATGATGGTACCTGGATTACAAGTCTCGGTAGATCCTAAAGCGGTTAACAAAGCTTTCCTCTGGGAAGGGCAGGTTTGGAGGACCTCCAAAGCGTACATCGCACAAGGGGTTTGATACAAATCCTCCACCACAGAATAGTTCTAGTTGGCCCTTACGTTTGGGTTGTGAGAATCTTTTT
>JASDQU010034531.1:0-10753 GCA_032191745.1 Picea mariana | reverse complement strand
TTTTGGGATGTGTGTCATTGTTTCGCCCAAAGTCTTCTCAATCTGTAGAGGAAGAGATGGGAGTTCGAATTCTTTTCCCTTCTTAGAAGTGCTTGGTTTACTATATTCATGTGCTCTATTCAATATAAAAGCATCACCCTTCATCCTATACACATTAGCGGATGCGGGATTGTTCGAAGATGGAGAGGGTTCTTGACTTCCCCCTTCCGCGCTTGTAGAGGCTTGGGTTAGGTTTTTCCCATGCTGAAATGGATTGGTTAACATGGCAAGTTGTTGTTGTTTCACAAAATATTGGGCCTCTATAAGCCGAGGACATTGGTGGGTCAGGTGTTCTTCCATGCATAGGTTACATGGATACCTCACCTTTCGTTTCTCAGTGTTGCCCCCGCCAGCATTATTAGTGGGTTTCTTATCCCCCTTACCTTTCTTTCATTGTTTTTTCTTTCCTTCAGGCTGTTGGGTGGCCTTTGGATTTGTCGATTGCACTGTGTGTACATCCAACGTTTTATTAGGGGGAGCAACCAAAATAGTAGTTTGGTTGGCCATTGTGTGTCGTATAGATAATTGTTGCAATTGCTTCGTCAGTTTCTCAATGGGATTTGTTTGTGCTGAACCAACAATACCATCGGCATGCGGTCCAACTCTTTCTCTGGTTTTATCAAGTATTGAGCATGGTGCATCTGGAAAGATCTCATATAATAAACCGGACTGAGAATAGATTAGCTCAAGCTGTTGAGCTCTCATGTTGGCATCTTCTTCGGAAAACACTCCCGATGTCGCGACGTCTTTGGATAACTATGGGACCAAAGACTTGAGGAACCACTCGATCAAGAATGCTGGTGGGACTGGCACCTTAATTAAACTCTTCCATCATCTCCATTCTTGGATGTGATCAGAGATATGGTCTGCTTTTGTCTGTACAAAATTGGCCAACAATTTTGTGCCAGTGTCGTGTCTCACAGGTAATTGGAAATGGTTTAGGAAAGCCATTGCCAATTCGTCGAAGGAAGAGTATCTTGAGTGGTCGATCTCAATGTACCATTTCACGACACTCCCAATGAGAGTACATTGAAACAATCACAACTATACAGAGTCATCTTTCAACGAGTTAGATGAGCACCAAAGATGGAAGGTGGTCACATGATCTCCTGGATCTTCATTAGGCTTGGCTTCAAACTTTGGTATGTCTGAAGGCAACCTTGTTGGCATAGGGGGCCAATGTGGATTGTGACAGATAGGGTCATTCAACAACCTTGTCAAGTCTGGAAAATGCAAGGTTGCCAGGAAAGGTAGTTTCGGTTGTTGGTGATAACCTGGGAAAAAGGGACCTGGAGTTTGACTAGCACCAGGTTGCCAGGACAATTTCGGCTGCTAGCCTGGGTTCTGGTAAAAACCATGGACATGACCAACGTATGGATTCTATGTGTGAGGAGACATCATCGACTGATTCCCAAAATAGGACGTAGATGGTTGGGAATGCATTATATTCAGATGACTTTGGGAAGGGTTTCCCCATGCCGATCCTATGGGGATAGGCATAGTACCTTGTCTGGGGTTCCATTGGTTGTGAAAAGAATTTCCCCAGATCAGCATTCCTAACGAGGGAACAGATCCCTACCAAGAATTCCAAGGCCCTAATGCGGAAGAAGTTCCTGGGATTGCCCCCTGTGCAGGAATAGTACCCTGCATAGGAATAGGTTGTCCGAAACTGGGATTGCCCCCAGTCGGGAAAGCAACTGATGAGAAGGCGTTGTTACCAAATGCACCAAACAAATAAAATGGTGTCGAACCTACCAACATATTATGTGAAGGTAGTCCTTGACTCCCTGCTCCAAATAAACTATGGTGTGCAGGTGGTCCAGTGGATGGTTGGTGCGTGCCACCAAGTGAAGGGGACGAAGGAGGTATATGACCTCCCTCGTAAGGGAAAGTGTTAAAAGGAGCTGAAGTGCCCCCCATGTGGCCTTACAGAGGAGTGTTAGAGCTCCCTACCCCTAGACCTAAAGTCTATGAAGTGGAGTAGGAAAGTACAAGACTTGTACCTAAGCTAGGCATCCCGTATGAGAATGGAGGGCTTGTTGCACTTAGTGTGAAAGGGGTTGTGGCTACCACCATAGACGGGATCAGACCATTGTGAGAGGTAGAGGTGGTCAAGACCATGGTGGCTCAGGCCGATGATGGTGGGTTAGGAGGTGGAAACTCTCCTGTGGTGACAACCGTAGTGGGAACTGAAGAATTCCCAGAAGGAGTGACAACATTTGTTTCCATTGCTGCGTGCGAAACTATCTGGCACTCATAAGGGTGAATCGGTATGATGATGGGTGTCAAAATATTAGTGGTTGGATTTTTAGGTGGACCAAGAGCTTTCACTCCAAATTCTAAAATGGTCGTTTCCTTTGGATGTTGGTCGGGCACAATTTCTTGTGACCCGATTGCTTCAAAAGACCCTTGTTGGTCTATCTTTCGCCTCAGTGGTGGCGGGGGTGGCTCCAGTGTAACCGGCGAAAGGCCCAGAAGCCTTTGTGACTGGTGGAGATCATGATCCTCCACTATGTGAGAATATCAAAGACACCCTAGGGCTTTCTATTTGTTCAAAAAAACAACACACTAAAAAAAAAATCCCTACAAGATAAAACAAGAAAACACTAAACTAATTGGAAGAACAGTTACAACAAACAACACTAGAGAAACTTACCGGTGCAAGTGAAAATCAAACACAGAAGAAACCTCTGGGTATACTCTACAAAGCATGGCATGATGTCTATCCTAGGTACCACGGTATACCCCCGCAATCACCTGTGTATGTCTCTAAAAAGATAGGCAACTAGGTTGCCAGCGCGCGAACAATCACCAGGCGAGTACAGTCGAAATTCGGGTAGACCACAATGAGCAGGGTATTGAGCCTAAAAATTGTCAAGGGTATCGAAACCAGGTGGTCCAGAAGACAACTAAGGACCTCGAACAGATTCGAGACCCAAAAAGCTCCGTGGAAAATGCAATTGACGAAATCCCAAGACAAGCCCTCTATATGTGTTCTCCACTATGATTGGTCTAGCTTTGGAGGGGTTATCTCTGCTAGCTTTCCACACATGGCCTCATGTTTATCCCCTTTGTTAGAGGGGGATCCTGGATAAGTTTCACGATACTAGACTTTGACACTCCCTAACTCAAACTCCAATGTTTGATTTTAATGGCCTTGAAGAGTTTCCTCTCCAACCTAATTCAAGGCCCTAATCCTAAACTAGTTAGTTGACCCTACAAACATAAAAAGTCTAATGAATTTTAGATTTAGCATTAATTTTTATGGATTGTCTGAAGTCAAAGGTTATGAAAGTGAAACTAGTGATGTTTTAAAGACGAAAGCAAAAATAAACAGAAAGTTGGAAACAAAATACCTTCACTTAACTCAAATCTTAAACAACTTTTCAAACTTAAAAATTTTCTAAGATCTTTAAACAACAAACTCAAAGCAGGATTTCACTAGACTATGAGATACTTATGATCTAAGTAAATCATCAATAACTTATGAAAGCAAAGACTTTTCCCTAGTTACTAATGCAAAACAACACTTTTTAACCAAACAAAGAAACAAAAGATTTTCTTTTTTATTTGAATGCTCACAAAGCAAAAAGGAAAAATATCAACAAGTCAAAACTAAGAAAACTTCTGGCCTAAGCGCAAATCGCAAAGAATCACTTTAAAAATCACACACAAACAAATTAAAATTGGACTCTCACACTTGTCTAAAAAACCTATAAAAGAAATTTTTTGAGGAAAACTTCTAAATGAAAAAAAAAGCTATTGATGTGATCAAACCTAAGTTACTGACCGCTATGACAGGGACCCAAAAATATGAGAGCTATAACTCTTTTCAAAGGAAAGGATGACTGCCTCACCTTCAACAAAAATTTTCTTCACAAGCACACTGCTGACAGTTCAATAGCAAGCGTGTGCACGCAAGCTGTGTAAAGTCAGAGCAAGTGTACACGCGTGCTGGCCTTATACATGCCACGTGTATCTCTGAAAATATGAGACAAATGAAAGGACAAGAAATCCATCCCGGATAGAGACCACTGATACTGAGAACCAGGACCTCTTGAAGACTCAGACAATTACTTTAACAAAAAAAAGAAAACAATTCAAGGAAAACTTCATAGAACAAACCAATCTGAGGTGAAACCTAAGCTATAGAATGCAAACAACAAAGACTAGAAAGAGTTCTAGAAAACCCCTGAGAAGGACTAATCTTGATAGGGATGAGGATGACTGCCTCTCTAAAAGAAATTTTCTAGAATCATACACGCGACTGACACTTCCTCAACTAGTGTGTACACTCGGGCTGTGAGAATGTAGGGCATGGGTACATGCGTGCAAACCTTATATAGGCCATGTGTACCTCTGTGGGTCTCGGAAAAAAAAAATACAGTCAAGCAAAGAAACAGAGATAACTGGTATGGAAGACCAAAATCTTTGTTAGCTCAGACTTTTGTAGAAACTTTAAGAACAGGAAATGAAACCAGTTCTTAAAAATACTCAAACAATATTCCCAGAAACCCTAGATAATCCCCAGTATGGTCGCCAATTCTATTGTGAGTGGGAAATCCCTCTATGGACTAGCACTTAGGGTTTTATTATGCATGCAGAAAAGACCTAAAGATTCCTACTTTCTACTGTCATCCCGGACCTAATCCCCATTATTCTTAAGCAAATACGTAGTTAAGAAGATCAAGTGAGCATACCTTATTTCGGGCATTTGATATCGATCCTTCTTCACACTTGATCGCTCTTTGAATGCAGCTCTCCTCCCAAGGCTGACCTGCATTCACACAAGAAAAACAAATAACTCCACATGCATTTGATCTACAGATTAATGGGTTAGAGATTCAATCAATATGTATGCAATAAACCATGAAAACCTCATATGGTGGGATGGGAAAAGTACTTCTTTATTATTAACTTCAACAAATCAACTTACAATGATGAAGCCAGACACTAATCCATGAACTTAGTCCTGGGCTCCTCTTCAACTGTCCTCCAACTTCTTTGCTCTATATTTCTCTTTTCACAAGGATGGCTAAAGGGTTGGAACAAAGGGAATGCACAATCGGGTATAGTTTATTTACTATGATTCTCCTCTTCCAAATGGGACCCCTAACCCTTCTTTTATAGGCTAGAAGAAGCTAGGTATTTGGTCGAACCCTCAGCCATGCATGGCGGAAAGGTTTAGTTAACTCACCCAAAGTTGTGTGTTCCGTTAACAACTTTCATTTTTTTGTACTTTTGTAGGTACACGCAGGTTGTCTTAGGTCAGCTAGCATGTACATGCATGCAGTAATGGAGCAGGGCACGTGGGCCTTTATTAAAGGGGTTTTTAAGAAGAGTTGTTCAGCAGTGTTTTGGCAAAGAAGTAATCTGAGATGGCCTGATGCCAGGTAAGAATGTCTAGAGCAAATCAGGGTTATAACACTAGTGGATTGAGGAAATAAGGAGAAAAGATCACAATGAGGGTTTTACCCTTTTTATTAATAAGTTCATGAGTATTTTTTACACTTTGATCCATGTGGTAAAGCCTCCTAGAATATTTCCTCGGATGAAGAAAATGATACAATTGAGAAGGATACATGCATAGCAGATTGGTATCTGGCTAAAATCTATAGTTTGATCGGAATTTATGGTTTTGAGCAAGAACCATACAAGCTTCCAGTATTTTAGACTCCTAGGATATTTTCCTTGGACTATATTAGGAAATTACTTGTATTAGATCACTTACATTTTTCCCAGCATAAGAAGGATGTCACTTTCAAGCTACCTAAAGAAGTGGGCCCTTTCTTGTTCAAGTTGATAACTTCTCTTAATGTTGTCAAAGACATGTTACAACAATTGGACTCTGATAAAGAAAGCAAATGGATATATGATCCATAGGATGTATGTTGGATGGTTGGTTGTCACTAATGTAAACCCTATCTATTGGCATAGGGGCACACCTAGGGTTCAACGCTTAACAACGCACCAACAAAACCCCGACCACCGTCCCTTTCGGCGACACCTTCAAAGTAGGAGAAGTCTCACCTGAGGTAGAAGCATGGGGGGTTATAGGACGTAGGTGTCTGTAACCAAGATGAGACACAGATTTGTGATCACAATACTTTGCAGAGTATTCTATTAACACTCATAAGGTGAGCTGCATTTGTTCATTAGTTTATTAACATCGTAGAACATACCCAAAGATAGATCGGCACAGTAACAATAAATTATATATATCCTGAGAACTTAGCACTGAGTTATATCTAACATTCATTTATCCTTAACACAAGTAAAGCACCAAGCATCAACAGATCTATCTATCATACATAACAATCAAGGTACTAAGAAGATAAATAACATAAATACCACAGCACAAAGCACACCAAAGACAAAAGATATGTGTGGTTCACCCCACTGTGGGGCTACATCCACCAATCGCTTTGCCTACTTTATTATTCATCCATATCTTACATTCATTTGCCCCTATGCACTAAGCCACAAAGTTGAGCTTCACACCAGACAGGAGATCTGTGCACTGAGCACCAGATCCTCCTTTCAAAACTAGGTCAAGGAACATAGCCAACTTCTCTATCAAGCACAGAGCCTTAACGCATATACATTATGTTGCACAAAGAAACTCAAAACTACTTGCACTTAGCTACAAAGACTTCTTACCCTTTCTACATTACATTCTTACTTATTTATACTTTTACAATCCCTTACAATAAGGCCTAATCATGGGTAAACCCCATGGGCCAGCATCCCATAACCAATTACAAAAACCTTAAAGAACCCCTTATTGGGTCCACATAGCCCGCAAAATAAGTGAGATCTGTGATCTTAGCTCTGCCTGGATGCTCCTTCCTCGAACAATGTGTCGAAGTCCAAAAGTGGTCCAAACCTAACCAAGGTTTCCTCAAAACTTGGTCGAGGGCCAACATGCCCCCAACACTCACATGTGACTCATCCTGAGTCACTCAGGTCTCGTGAATGCTACCTCGAAGGCCTCAATATTAACTCGACCTGCCTCGACTTGCTACTTCGCCTAAGCCTTCTTCTAAGCGAGATCCTAGATCGTCTACTTTGTAATAGGCCCTTCCAAGCATTGTTCCACTATTGCAACCACTTGGTCCAATTGTGAGCCATGTCTATCAATTTCTTCGAACAGCTTGCAGGATTCATATTGCACAATTTGTAGCTTTTGCATGACTTCCATTCCTCTACTCTAGAGGGTAGTGATTTGTTGTTGGACTACGCATTTCTCCTGGGATCTCTTCATTCTTTCAACCACAGTGAGTAGCTTCATCTGCACCTAAACAGAGAATGCATGTTGTTGCACCTCCTGTAACTGTGCTTCCAATTTCCTTAGCTTTGGATCCATTGCAAGGCATTCATATGTATGTGTGCTTCTATCACTCAGTTGTTTTCACTCTGAGGTAAGGGATATGACTCTTACAATTTTGTTCTTAGTGGTTTCCTCCCTCTGGTCACACACCTCCTACAGAGTGCTCGGTACTACTTGGGCCTCCAATTCTATTATCCTCACTTGAAGTTGTTGAATGGTCTCAATGATCTTCACTACTTGAGCCTCGAATGACTCTTGTTCCTCCTATGCCAAGCCTGGCATAAAATTACATTCTTTACTCACTACCTCTTTCACTGCAACCCGTTCTGCGCGAAACTGCTCCTTTTCTCTTTGTAGCTGGGATTTTTCCTCCTGGAGCATCGCCTGAAACTCTTCTCTCTCACTTTCTTAGGTGGATACACTGTACTGCGCTACTCATAATTGTTATAAGGCTTCATCTTTCTTTTATTTCAAGGATTCTGTATCCTTCTCCTTCTCTTCCTAGATTCTCTAAAGTTGAGCTTTTGTCGCATCTGCAAATCTTCTCAATTGGGTTGGCTCATCCCCCAATTATGTAATCTATGATGAGGAAGGTATAGTGGGTACTGCACAGACCAAACGAATAGCTTGTTTTACTTCCTTCAATTCCTTCTCGACCCTTCCATACATATCTTCCTGCTTCTCTCCATATCTTTGCAAGATATCCTCGGAAGTGTCCTCCATAGCTCTGTGAACCAAACTGATATCATCCTTCATGAGCGTTGCTTCTAAATGGGGGTTACTAGCGCACATCTTCTTCCTTGTTGAGGGTTTCTTTAGGGAAACCTTCCTCTTTTGCGGTGTCTTTGTTCTAGTAGGGGGGTCTTCTAGTGGTGTCAGTTATGGCAAGGTCTCAACATCCAAAAGTGGTTCGTCAGCCCATAAATTCACTTTCTAGCCATTCTGGAGCGTCGTTCTAATGGTCGGGGTGCCTCCAACAGTCATATAACTTTGCCAGGGCGAAGTACCATTATGCGTGGTCCTGTTGTTCCAGCGAGGCTCAAATCTTGTGAACCTACCTCCTTCAAGGTTTCAGTCTACGAAGTCTTCCATCTGGTCTCTGTAGCTTCTTGTAGATTTTCCAACTTAGCTTTCTTTTTATTGAGATTCCTTGCCTTCTTTCATGTTATATGAGTCTTTCTAATTATTTCTAGAATCCTCTTTCCATTCTTATTCTTATCTTCCTCTAGCGTAGTGACTTCGCATTGTTGATGTGCCCTCAAAGAGTCTGAAGTTAATATCTCTTTTCTTAACACTTCCTGAGTGGACATACTTATTTCTTGCATAGATAGGTTCTTCAAGCCTTCTTGCATTCTTTCAACCTTGGCAGTTAATTCTCTTGCCTTCCGTCCCTCCTGCGTTGTTACTTTGTTCTGTTGCTTCGAATTATCCTCTTGTTCTTCTATTAGTCGATCTATTTTTATAGTTATGAAATCCCTTAGTTCTTGATTTTTATTTTCTATAGCTTCTTCCTCTGCTTTCCTTCTGATCTAATCCTTGTCAATCCAAGTCTTACCTAAAAAAAGTGGGAAAGGGGTGTTGTTCTCAACAAACTTAATGACTTTAAAATCATCTTCAGTCAATGTTCCATGAATAATAATAGGTACATTAGTAACTCTTCCACATAAGGTTATCATCTTTCCCTTAAACAAGCCTATCCTTCCCAATGAAGGTATCATAATAGGCTTTCCCAAAATTTCCCAAGTTTCTTTTGTCATAATATTCACTTGTGTTTCCTCATCCAATACACAGTCTATGTCGAAGTCTTCTATTCTTTCATTTATGCATTGTTTTAATTTTAGGATCTCTGGTAAACTGACATCTTTATGAACTTCCATCATTTCTTTCAACTGTACTAATGTAGTCTGAACTTCCTCTGACCTTTTCTCTTTAGAAATTTATAACATTCTCTTAGTCTCTTGACTTTCTTTGTAGTTTTCTTGTCTTGCGTTCATCCTTTCGACTTTATCAATCATCCTTGGACAATCCTCAACCTCATGACCAATAATATTACAACAAAGACAAATAAGACCTATGCCAAGGCATTCCTTAGCAAGATGTCCCGGTCTTCTACAATTATAGCACAATGTCAATCCTCTTTTTCTTTTAAATGTTCCCCAATCTCTTCTGGACTGTACATCTCCTCTAGGGTCATAGTGTTGGACCTGCAATCTGCAAAAAAAAAATCTAGGTTCCTACATCCACTTATTAGTCCAAAACTTCTTTCTATGCATAGGAATAACATATCTTTCTTCATTTCTATTAAATTTACTTAGATCAACTATTTATTTCAACTGTGCCCTAGCCTTCAGACTAGGACAGAATTTGTTAAACATACTTAAATTCATGCTTTCAAAACAAAAAATTCCACTTATCTTTCTCTTGTCAAAGCACAAAGCTTTACCTCTTTTAAGATCTTACCTCTTTTCTTCAAATAAGATTTCTTTCTTAGCACAGAGCTTCACAAGTCAATTAGAGTACTGCACACTTCAGCAACAGATGTACGCACAAAGATTCTCTTTTCTTTACTCCATTTCCCAACAATCACAGTTTCAGGTCCTAGCAATGGAACCATTTGTTGGCACAGGGGCAGACCCAGACTTCAATGCTTAACAACGCACCAACAAAACCCTGAGTACCGGCCCTTTCAGTGACACCTGTGAAGCAGGTGAAGTCTCACCCGAGGTAGAAGAAGGGGGGGTTATAGGATGCAGGTGTCTGTAGCCAAGTTGGGACAAAGATATTTGATAACATTACTTTGCAAATTATTCTATTAACACTTAGAAGGTGAGATGCATTAGTTCATTATCTTTATTAACATCGCAGAACATACCCAAAGATAAATTGGCGCGGTAACAATAAATGATATATATCCTGAGCACTTAGCACTGAGTTAGATCTAAAATTCATTTATCCTTAACACAAGTAAATCACTAAGCATCAATAGATCTATCTATCATACATAACAATCAAGGAACTAAGCAGATAAATAATATAAATAACATAGCACAAAGCAGACCAAAGACATAAGATATACGTGGTTCACCCTAGTGTGGGGCTACATCCACCAACCACTTCACCTTATTTATTATTCATACATATCTTACATTCATTTGCTCCTGCGCACTAAGCCACAGAGCCGAGCTTTGCACCAAACATGAGATATGCACACTAAGCACTAGATCCTCCTTCCAAAACTAGGTCAAGGCACAGAGCCAACTTCTCTATCGAACACAAAGCCTTAACACATATACATTTAATGATCCCAAGCCAAATTCTTTCTTGGAATCACTAACTACTACTAATTTATTGAGTTATTAAGTGCATACAAGATTCATCAACACA
>JASDQU010034530.1:6277-20078 GCA_032191745.1 Picea mariana | reverse complement strand
TATTTTGGGACTCTAAAGTGGACTGGAAGTCACTAAGATCTCTTCTTAAACATAAAACACCATGTCCATGACACAATGAAAATAATGGTAATTCTCTTTGTCATGTGAGACACAATGAAACATGTCACAAGACTTTCAAAGTTGCATATATCATGTCACAAGATTTTGGAAGTTGCATCATTAAGAGAGATGAAATTATCATAAGTGTATAACAAAATTACATTCACAGATATATACAAGCCATAGAAATAGCCTTGTGTATATTGTTATCTATATAATGTACATCTAACTGTCTTATAAAAGTATTACATGACATCATGAATTTCTTTTAGTCTTCTTTTTTGCTTTCCAGTACTTAAGCAAATCATCAATGTCCATGTCTTTGTTTACTGGGTGCTCTTCAACAGATGATGTTGTTTCATTCCTTTCACGCCGAGTACGTCTGGTCTCATACGCATGACATGGATGCTGCTGTGAGGGGCCATCACCTAAAAAAATAAAAAATATTGAATTTATATGGCCAATTTGTAAATATCATTGAAGTAGTTCATTAATATTAAAAAAAAACTCTGCAATGTAATTATTTACCTGGTCCTCTAGTCGACACCGTTGGAATGGTGTTGNTTCTTTTTTGCTTTCCAGTACTTAAGCAAATCATCAATGTCCATGTCTTCGTTTACTGGGTTCTTTTCAACAGATGATGTTGTTTCATTCCTTTCACGCCGAGTACGTCTGGTCTTGTACCCATGACATGGATGCTGCTGTGAGGGGCCATCACCTAAAAAAATAAAAAATATTGAATTTATATGGCCAATTTGTAAATATCATTGAAGTAGTTCATTAATATTAAAAAAAAACTCTGCAATGTAATTATTTACCTGGTCCTCTAGTCGACACCGTTGGAATAGTTGTCGGCCAGTTCACTTGATCTTCAGGTCAAGGATGATCATCTATGACATCCTTTGCCATTGAAACGTCAAAATTTATAAGTACAAGATTTATAAGTATATGATTAATATATAGACATTTTACCGTCGTGGGCCTCATTCACAGGAACATCTTGGGGTTGCACCTCACTGAGATGGGGCTATTGGGGAGCACCATGATCTTCTGGTTGTGTTTCACTATCAACGTTCTGTTGTTCAGTACTAATGGTAGGGTTGATAGTGTTTCTTCCCTGATTAAAACAAAGTAAGACATTAAATTATGGACGATATCAAACATTTACGTATTTTATAAGTAACGAAAGGTTAATGTGGACTGATTTTTATTTACCTTATCCAGCAAATTGGATCTTGGGGTCTGACCCATGCTTTTCCTTTGATCAACCACGACTTTATAACCATACTTGTAACCAAGTTGGAGGTCTTCCTCTGTGGTTCCAGTTCCGAAGTCATCACCCTGCATTGCATAAGGGTATGGTTTTTTAATGTTTTTTGTTGCAATTACCTTAAAGTTGTAAGGTGATACAATTAATATTCTTAAGATGTTTGGGTACTTACGATTCGTGACTGTAACCTCAAGTAGCAACTCGGGCCTAGCTTGTGTTGGCCATGTTTGGAAATCCTTATTTGGTTGCCTTTGAAGTGTCAGGCAACCTATCATCAAAATTTTCAAGTATGTTATATATAATCACACTTTTATTTATATCTAAAGAAACATAAAACTAGTATTGAATTCGAAAAATTGTAATTTACCTTAGTGTACCAGTTATTTGTTCTCCTGATTTTCTCAAAATCTTCTCTTTTGCATCATCAATGATCGCCTTCCACTCTCTTTTTGGAATTGAGGGAGGACGCTCATACCTAGGATTTCTTGCCAAGCTTCGTCTATAAACATCCTAGGTATATTTTAAATATTCACCGGCTGCAAATGTGACTGCTTTTGTATTGAACGTGTCTACACCAAAGAGGCCTTCAAGATAATCCATAAGTTCCTTTTTGAGGTTGGAATTCTAGCAATTCCACCTCATGCATAAGGTTGCCCCAAAAATAGACAAGGCCTTTATCTCTACGTGCCTATAAAAAAAGGTCATTTCCTACACACAAAAAGATATGATTATTAATTTAAAATTAATAATCTAGACGATTTATGTATGAGGACAACATTAAACGATTAAAATATGAATTAAAACTACCTGGGAGTCTTGATTGTTTTAATGGAAGTCCATTATCATCGACCAAAAATGTGCACGGAAAGGTCATCGTGCTTGTCACACGTCTAGCTCCAGGAAATGCATCCATATCAACCACATCACTATGATCCTCATCTCTGCCACCCTCTCTAGACTATGATCGAGGTGTGGATGTCTGTTCGTGCGTGTCATGGCTCCTATCTAAATGAGGTGTGGAAGATGGAGAAGCAAATAGTGCTCTGGTGGCTGTAAGAACGCCTGCATCAGGACTCTGTAGCATCTTTGTAGTGCCACTACTACCAACCCCGGGCTGAACAGACTCCAAATATTCCCATATAAAAAAAAAATGTTTTTTCGTGAGATAATGTAAAAGTTAAAGAAAAAAGTATTATAATTGAACATATGAGTGCATTAAACCAAAAAAAATAAAAATTATGGTTATTACCTTATATGTGTTAAGTTGTGACATAAGGAGCTTGATCTTTTCTTTGACGTCCAGAGTTTGTTCTAGACGATCTAACAAGATAAATAGTTCCTTACTAGCTTTAATGATTTTTTTTTTATTGAGATCATCGGATCAATGCAAGAATAAAACCCCTCCTCATCGGCGGAATCGTGATCCACATAGCCTGCTAACTACATATAATTTCAGCAAAAACAATGTTATTTCAATAAAATTATATAAGCAAATAATAAAAACAACGTAAAATGAAAGTGAAAATTGATAATCATTTACATGTTCTGCGGCTGACCCTTTTCCACGATCATCCTGCCACATTATAATATAATTAGAACCCCCAAATATTTAAAATGTTAATGATAACAAAAAAACAATGTTAACGATATTATTTACAACAATGTTAAAGATAATAAAAAAATATAATGCAATAAGTAGAGGTTTCTTAAATAGGTATTGCATAAGAACCTGCACACTATTAGTCAATGTGTCTATTCGATTCAAATGGTAATCCACTAATAACTCTTCCCCGAGAGCTATCTTTTTTATTGCGCACAGGACTACTCGATTCTCTTCATGTCCCTCAAATATGCAATTCAGTTGTTTGTTTGTTGTCCCGGGTTGTGTGTTGTTTATAAACCCTACGATATTGCCAGAAGCTTTAGGCCTTCCATCAATATAGATACTCGCTCCCTTATTTTTATCCTTGTTTATTAGTTGTATATAATTTGTGGCAAGTGCATATCTCCGCATACTTTGCATGTACCGGACCAACTGCATTCAATCGTTATAATTGTAACACGGTCCGACATAGTCCATCAATTCAGTTACTGTATTGTATTTTACAATTATTCCATCCATAGAAAATAGCCCCAATCCATGCAGGGAGGATGGTGCAATGCGATATGTCCTATTGTTGACAACGAAGTCAACATTTATAGGAGGTAGTTTCTTAGGTATCCATTACTTCACCAGATGCTTATACCTGAGTGGAACATCTATGTCTCCTATGCTCTCATCATCATAAGAGTATGATCCTCCTTCGGCAAGAAAAAATTCCATGCACCTACAAAATTTTATTCTGACTTTTTCACCTCTGGTCCTTGTTTTCTTATCATATCTACTAGATGCAGTCACATTTCCGGCCTCTATTTGTCCTAAGCTTTCCTCAATCGACGAAGAAATATCTGACAGGTACATGTTTGGTTGTACCTTCAGTTTCATGTGCATGTGTTGTTAGTTAGTATTCCATCATCTTATTCACAGTTTTAAATACAAATTTTATATCAGATCCATAGGAATTGAGTAGATTTGTCATTTCAAATATTTCCAATGCAAGAACTTTCTTAGAAACATGGTACCTAGACTTAAGCCTAATGCACAATATTTTAGGTTTGGATGCCTTGGTGGGCCTGGGGTTCCATGGCTTAAGTTCATTAGACACTTGACACTTGCTAGAAGCATATTTCATCATATTTTTTCCTGCATGAGGAATACAACCACATCCACTCTCATGTTTCTCCATAGTAGGATGCATCAAGTCCACAAAGGTACGACTAGTCTATGATAGTTGGATATGATGTGGACTAATGATTAAATGTCTTGTGTACTAATAAGAGCCATGTCTCGTGTACTAACACCTCCCATATAAGAAGAGACATGTCTCATGTATTAACACCTCCCACATAAGAAGATCTATGCATAATATTTTAGGTTTGGATGCCTTGGTGGGCTTGGGGTTCCATGGCTTAAGTTCGTTACACACTTGACACTTGCTAGAAGCATATTGCATCAAATTTTTGCCTGCATGAGGAATAAAATGACATCCACTCTCATTTTTCTCCATGGTAGGGAGCTCAAAAATGCTGCATGGAATAACATACCAAACTATATTTCATGGATTAACACTTCTTTATCTAAGGATGATAAGAAGAGAATTTTCATTCCATAAGACAATTAGTTAGGACACTAGGGCCTGCAAAATCCTAAACATGCAAGACATGAAGCTAATGTTTTGATAGAGTATAGGTTTCCTCAAGGCCAATTCACGACACATCATCCATTTGTTCTTGTCTCTAAACATTGTGATATGGTTTCCCTAACCTAGCCATACAATCATGAGCAATGGGTGAGTGAGATCCCATTTGAAAATGCAAAAGATTGGGATGAGGTTTGATTTAGGTTGAAATATCCAGACTTTTGCTCCTTCTATGGTATTATATTAGRTTACCAAATGGAGGTAATTAGAATATAGTTGGYTGAAGHTGAAAGGGTGAGAAAATAAGARCAAGAAGAGTTGAADAAGCTAGGTTAAAAGAAGAGGCAGAGCTAAGAGCAAGGGTCAAATTACCAAATGGAGGTAATTAGGAAATAGTTGGTTGAGGCTAAAAGGGTGAGGAAAGAAGAACACAAAGAGAAAAGAAGAGTTGAAGAGGCTAGGTTAAAAGAATAGGTAGAGATAAGAGCAAGGGTAGAACAAAAAAAAGGGTAGAAGTAGGAAGAAGTATTGGAGGAGGAAAAAATTGATGTCCAAATTAAGAAATATATTATCTCCAAGGTGTTCAATCTATAGTAATTGAGTATGAATTTTTACATATTATATAAATAAAACTTAATTTGGAAGGAGAAAGAAGGAAAAGCTAAGGATCAATTGAAGTTTATTAAGCAAATCCAAAAGAGCATGGGGAATGAAGAACATAATATCAAGTTGTTGAGAAAAACTGAGTTGTATGAACTATAATATGATACTAAATACCAAGGAAGAATCACACATGAATCCCGGAAACAAGTCGAGGAGGAGTGGCTTGCTTGCATTGAAATATGAGAATTGATTGAAGACTCCACATCTCAATGTAAACTTCATTGTTTTGGTCCTCTAGAAGGTTTCCTTCCAGTTGCACATGTTTTGAATTAATTTGAAAAAGATATTCAAAAACATGAGAATGATATAAGAGGCATCTCTTCCTTGGAGCATGACCATCTACACAAAATTTTGAATTCTGAAGTTCGTAACACAACTCAACTGAAGTGTACTTTTCCCAATATGGAAAAGCAAATTTAAATATTTGAAATCAATATTCCTATTCTAAGAATGCCTAGGGAGAACCATGTATTTCCTCATTTAAATTTATGTAATGATTTATTTTCTAAATGGGAGATGCATGACCAATAAAATGGAAAAGACTTAACCCCTAACTCACATGAGAGTTAAGTTTGGAAAATAGTTTGCATAATCAATTTTTTTCATATAAAATTTGTTTGATCTCCCATTTTTTCTCTGATCCCCTCATTGTAGCATTTTCCCTAGTTTCTAAAAGGAGGCCATGACAACAACAACAACCATCTAAAAATAGAGGAGGAAGGGAGCAGAAACCAAGGCCACACATTCAAGGAAGAAAATAACCCTCCCAAGGAGAGAACACCAGAGGATGCAAGTCTTCAAGGTTCATCTCCACAGGTATACATGTAAATGTCCTATTCATTGGCTTTTAGTATTGCACCAATACAAATGTCTACTTCTCTATGATTGTATATTTATCTCAATGTTACTAAGAATATTACTCATGAATGCAACTATGTGCTTAAAACATTCTTTGTTTCTTTGAATTACTTTGCCTACACTTGTATCTTTTGAAATAAAAGAGAAAATATACATTTACTTAAATAATAAGGGTTTAATGAGTTGCAATGGGACTAGGGTTTTATGAGAGGAGGATAGAGTTTCTACAGATCTAGTGAGGTAGGTGGTATTGTATTAACATTTTGGTGTAGGCAATTACAAAATTGATGAGTATCTACCATTGGTAGATAACTCTGAAGAGATGGTGTCAGAATTGTATATTTTTCCCTCCCTCCACGTGCCTCGGCTAAGGTTTTGGACTATGATGGAGATAGTTTGCATGACATGGTGGAGGCTCCCTTTAATTCTTCTACAATGTTGTCTCAGATTCCAAGAATATATGGAGCTCCTAAGGGTTCACCGACTTCTGTTTGTCCGAAGGATGTACAAGTCATTAATCATTCGCAGAGGGAAGTAATTTCTAACCCAAGCTATCCTTAGGCGGATTTACTCTTGATCCTTCTCAAATATCTTCATCTCATACAATTATTCCTTTTTCTCATTACCTATATTTGAGTAAGGTGGAAAAGGGATCTTTTGGTAAAATTTATATAAACGAGCTTCAAGGGGGATGAAATCCAACCTCTGGTAGAAACTCTTCTCAGAAGTGACAGAGGGTTGTAAAATCATGGGGGGGGGGAGGTGTCTCTCTGGTGGTGGGAAAAGATATTATGGTTAATAAAATCTATGAGATGGAGGGCCATGCTTTGGTAGAAAAATGTTATGGCATAAGAATGTTAGCTGACTCCCTCTCTTCATGGATAAAGTCCTTATGGGGCTCGCTCCCAGGATATGTTCTAGTTTTACCTCTTTTATCTAGAGGTTGGATTGGTTTAATTTTTTGCTCAAAGGAGGAATAAGAGAAGACCTTGGTGGAGCGATGGTATTATCACTATCATCTATTGTGTGTAAAACCCTAGCATCCACTCTTTGATTCTAGGGAGGATGGAATTTTCAACTATCCAATGTGGACAAAGCTCCCTAACTTACCTTTGGAATTATTGGGCTTAGGGTGATGAAGAAATAACCAGTTGTGACTTGGGGAATGGTGAATTAGGACTTGTATGCGATGGAATAGTGGTGAAAAAATATGCCCAAAACCTAGGTTCATCATGGATCCCTTTTATTAATTATCAAATACATGCAAAATTTGAGTGTGTAAAGGTTATACTCACCATTATTTCCCACAGTCTCATGCCTCCTTTCCCTCGACAGACTCAAGCCTCCTTTCTCGGTCTGATCTTTCCCTCCTTTCCCTTGGCCTCAAATGTACCTCTTGTGCCTCTTTTCCCTCGACAGTCACGCCTTAAAGAAAGCCCGCATTACCAAATCATGTCTCCTCAAATCGTATGGGTGCAGGCCCTTGACACTCTCGCGACTCCTTTACCTAGACAGTAGTCTTGCACCTCCTTTCTCAGTATGATTAGTCTCAGATGAACTGGCCCTAGTCGATTAGAGTGAGCAGGAGATGGATGACCCGACCCTCTATTAGAGTAAGCAGGAGATAGGTAGCAGAGTCTCCTTGCTCTGTCTGCTCGGTGTGCTTGGTATCGCATGGGATTTATTTCTCAGTCTTGGTCTCGATCTGCTCAGTCTCGGTCATCTCGGTCTTCTCGGTCTCACCTTACCAAACCCTATCTCGGCCTCAAAGCATATAGTGCGTATGGGTGAAATCAGATTATGTTTCCCTCTTAAAAAAACCCGCCTTAATAATTAAGAAATGCGCCTTACCAAACCCTATCTCCGTCTCAAAGCGTATGGGTGAAATCAAAGGTTATTTCTACATTTGCATATTGAGTAGATTACATATAAAAAAAAAGTAATAATTATTATAATTAAAGGATTTTAGTATTTGTTTTTTTAAATTGTATTAAGAATATATATTTACTTTTTGATTTTTTTATGAAGGGGTAATTTATTTTAGTAATTATCACTATAAAAATTATGAAACTTAGGTGGAAAGATGGGAAAATAACCCATACATGAACCAATAATTAGTATTAATGTCTAACCAATGTCAAGGGCCCTAAATGACACTTCTTAGGCTCATTCATCATGAACAATACCTAGAAACCACAACACAATTCCTCTCTAGGGGGTCCTTAGCATCAGAGTTGGATAAGGACACCATTAGAAGGYTTTTTTKTAGTAAGGATGGGTACAGRGGCCTTAACCAACACATCATTTGTAAGGCTTTCTTTAAGGCCTCCAAGTTGTAGGATATAGGTTCCATGAGTAGGTTTTGTTCCCTAGAAATGGGTCTTAACACTTAAAAATGGTTAAGGGGGGAGTAAAGGAATTAAGCCATAATTGAACCTTCTCAAGCTCATGTGCCATGAACAACACCTAGAGCATCACCTTTTATATGTTTTGCATACTATATACATATGGGTCTCGTGGCCTTGACCGTGGTTGTGGTAGGGAAACAAGCCTCAAGCCCTTAACCTGCACATATCTAGATCAATCACCATGAACAAGTCCTCAGGTCACCACAAAAGACCATGGATGGGTGAAGAAGTTGTCATCAAGAGCCTTGAAAAATTCCTCAAACCAACATAACATAACTTAATTGGCCTTTAAGAGGGATATAAGAATCATGATTAGGTTTTGTACATTGAAAATGGGTGTAGAGGCATAAACATGGCAAGTTGGAAACAATGGCCTAAAGCCTTAACTAAACCTTCTCAAGCTCATGAACCACCATCGACAACATCTAAAAACCATGACAGGAGTACTCTCTAGGGATTATTTGGCATCCAATTAGTTGAATATGGGTGACATTATGAGGTCTTCTTGATCATCATGGATGGGTCTTAGGTTCATGACTATAGTCCAAATCTTGTATTCCAAATGTCCACTTTAAAGGGTCTATGTTTTGGTTTAAGGAGTTGATTGTGGCACATTAGATCAATAATATTAATCTATTATTCCCTAGATTTCTCCCTTGAACCATGGTATGAGACCCACCTGCCATGCAAAAAACCTTCTAATGGAACCCATATCCCACTCTAAGGATATTTATCTCATATAGATTTCATGTTTTGTGGTTAATTTTTATCCTTGTGCATGGCCATTGGTCCCTAGAATATGAGATCTAGGTCCTAAATTATTTATATAGAACCACAAAAAAATTCATAAGATGAAATCAATGCAATTTCTATTCCATATCTAGCTCAAGCACCATGAGAAAGTCCTTAGGTGACCACACAAGACCATGGATGGGTGAACAAGTTGTCATCAAGAGCCTTGAAAAAGTCCTCAAACCAACATAACATAACTTAATAGACCTTTAAGAGGGATATGAGGCTTCATGATTAGGTTTTGTACATTGAAAATGGGTGTAGAGGCATAAACATGGAAAGTTGGAAACAATGGCCTAAATATCTAACTAAACCTTCTCGAGCTCATGAACCACCATCGAAAACACCTAAAAACCATGACATGAGTCCTCTCTAGGGAGTCTTTGGCATCCAATTATTTGAATATGGGTGACATTATGAGGTCTTCTTGATCATAATGAATGGGTCTTCGCTGGTTCACGACTATAGTCCACTTGTATTCCAAAGGTCCACTTTAAAGGATCTATGTTGTGGTTTAAGGCCTTGATTGTGGCACATTAGATCAATATTAATTTAGAGAATAATTGCCTATATTTCTCCCTCGAACCATGGTATGAGACCCACTTGTCATGCAAAAAACCTTCTAATGGAACCCATATCCCACTCTAAGGATATTTACCTCCTATAGAGGGCATATTTTGTGGTTAATTTTTAGCCTTCTGCATGGCCATTGGTCCTTGGAATATGACATCTAGGTCCTAAATTATTTATATAGAACCGCAAAAAAAATCATAAGATGAAAATAATGCAATTTCTATTCCATATCTAACTCAAGCAAAATGAACAAGTCCTCGGGTCACCACACAAGACCATGTATGGGTGAACAAGTTGTCATCAAGAGCCTTGAACAAGTCCTCAAACCAACATAACATGACTTAATTGGCCCTTAAGAGGGATATAGGCATCGTGATTAGGTTTTGTACATTGAAAATAGGTGTAGAGGCATAAACATGGCAAGTTGGAAACAATTGCCTAAAGCCCTAACTACTAAACCTTCTTGAGCTCATGAACCACCATCGAAAACACCTAAAAACCTTAATCTATCATGATTTTCTAATTGGAAATATTCTTATATGTTTCTAGAGGGAGTAAATCCTCATAGATTCAAGGACACGAAACATATAAGTTCAACAATAAGTTCATGTAGTTGATGTATGGATTTCCTTTGGACCATGGAGAAATGAAGATAATGTGATCTACTATTTGATGTGATTTATGCATAGGAAAAGAAGATTGGTGAAATTGTATCTCGAGATGGAGATTACACATACCATATTGGAAACATGGTTGTAATGGGTCATTTTTTAAAAAAATGAAAAAACAAAATAGCCACATTATCTACAAATATTTTATGTGGGGCATATATATATATATATATATATCTTGCTAATGGAGTCATTTGGTATTAGTAACTTGGATATAAATCATATAAATCAAAGAGAAGAGAGGAGAACCAAGGAGATGAAATATGGTGATAACTAGCCATGAACATATCATGGAGACTTTCATTCATATAACCAATTGGCCACATGGGTAAACTATATATTTCACTTGTTTGTTCACAATTTTAACATGTATCTTTGTAAGCATGATACTTAGACATATTTTTGTGTCATKATTTGTTGTATAAATACCATRGTTTTGTTTATTYYATGYCATGSATTCAATTWTATTTMTTAKTTGTGTTTARTGTCATATATARTTGATMAACCTWAGAGATGACSATGGATAGAGTGATATGGMAACCTCAACAATGATGAAAACTTTYAATCTCTTAAAATAATATTTAGGGAATCTTAGAAACAAAAACTTTGCAAATTTTTCATCTAATCTGAATTGGTGTTTTTTTATTTTGTATTATTGAAACTTGAGCATAGTATTTCATGTTCTTATCTAAATTTACTCATATGAGGAGGAAACATGTTGCTAGTTTGAACAAACCTTGGTTATATCCAAGTACCTTTATTATACTAAAAATGGTTTATATATAATCATCGTCTCCTTTGTTGTCAATACAAATATATTCCATTTCTTAATAGTGCTTTTGAAATCCCCATATTAGTGAAGGAAATCTCACAAATTCTAAAGGGTGTTGGAATATGTTGTACATTCTTTTATTCTAAATTTTCTAATTTTGTGACCTATACTATCTAAATGTTTTTTTCCATAAATAATCTATCTTATATAACATAGGTAGAAAATAAGGTGCTTCAAGCATTACATATGAATGATTATTCATGTTGTAATGCTTAGCCAAACAATCACTTCTCCCTCCAATAACTCTTTACATTAGATGGATTATTCATTTTGTAATGCTTAGCCAAACACTCACCTTTCCCTCCAATAACTCTTTAGATTAAATGGAGTAAGACTATTATGGGATTCTTATGAAAACAAATAAGGTGGTTCCACTAAGACATATGCAAATATTCATGTTGTGATTCTTATCCAAACAGTCACAACAATAAGTTCAATCTTTTCCTCAACTTTCTCATGAATATGGAATCTCCACATATGTGTGACGATATCAAATGATTCTTGGATTCATTTCATATTTGGTTTATCAACTTGAAATATCAATTTGATACTTTGCAAACTACCTAGACCCTTAGTCAAATACAAATATGAAACTTGGAATCATTAACATATCTACTAGAACATATGAAAAATAGGTTTTATGGTTTCCATGATGAATTGATGATGGAAGAAAGTGGGTGTTTCAGTCAAATTTGAGTCCAAAAACCCTCCCATATCGTTAAGGCATGCAAATAGTCTATCCAGGTCAAATTTCAATGCATATAGATACAGTTTGAAAACATTTCAACGTGGCCCCATTCACATGTCATTGTTGCCCGCCTCTAGTATCTTGATGGTGTTGATTAAGAAATCAAAGAAATAGAGGGATTTTTCATCACAAATATGACACAGGTCCATGTTGCCGGTGTCTAGTCCTTGTGCAATTTTCGTTCCTCTTTCATTGTTCCTTGACCATGGTGTATTCCCCAAGATCCATTATTTTTGTACAAAATTACATACTAATGGCATAAAATTATCGACGAGCTTTTTTCGTCAATAGTATAGCAACTTCGTCGCAAGATTATTTACATTTGTCTCTCTTGCGACGATATCAAATGATGCTTGGATTCATTTCGTATTTGGTTTATCAACTTGAAATCTCAATTTGATACTTTGCAAGCTAGTTGGACCTTTAGTCAAATACGAATATGAAACTTGGAATCATTAACATATCTACTAGAACATATGAAAAATAGGGTTTAATATGGTTTCCATGATGAATTGATGATGGAAGAAAGTGGTCGTGTCACTCAAATTTGAGTCCAGAAACCCTCCCATATCGTTAAGGCATGCCAATAGTCTAGCCATGACAAATTTCGGTGCATACAAAAACTATTTGAAAAAATTTCAATGTTGGCCCCATTAGCAAGTCCATGTTGTCGGTGTCTAGTCCTCGTGCAATTTTCGTTCCTCATTCATCGTTCCTTGACCATGGTGTAGTCCCCAAGATCCATTATTTTTGTACAAAATTACATACTAATGGCATAAAATTATCGACGATTTTTTTCGTCGATAGTATAGCAAATTTGTCGCAAGATTATTTACATTCGTCTCTCTTGCGACTATATCAAATGATGCTTAGATTCATTTCATATTTGGTTTATCAACTTGAAATCTCAATTTGATATTTTGCAAGCTAGTTGGACCTTCAGTCAAATACAAATATGAAACTTGAAATCATTAACATATCTACTAGAACAAATGTCCCCACATCTAGTACTGCAAGGGCATGCAAAAACATAAAAAAAAAAATAAGAACTTGACAAATTGCGCAAGCTTCATTAGTTATGTCCTGTCTTTGTTTTTTTCTCTCATCTAAGTATTTTTTTGCTCCATAAGGAATATTAGTACAAAATCATTATTTAAATACAAAATGTCATCTAACGTCTTCTTCTTTCCACCAAAGTCATGGGCCAAATTCCCATGTTTTCAAACAATTTAGATGAAGATGCTATAACAATGACAAACATCATGTTCATCGAAACTTCATTGCTGCAATATTATGAAAACAATGATGACATTTACAATGATGACATTCACTGATCATTCCAAGTGGGAATGGATTCCTATGGGCATGAGTTTAATGGTAGTTCTCAAAGAACTGTGGCAACTGAGAATCATATTAGCGACGATATACAATTTCATATTTGCGACGAGATCAAATGATGCTTGGATTAATTTCATATTTGGTTTATTAACTTGAAATATCAATTTGATACTTTGCAGTACACTTGCTGGACCTTCAGTCAAATACAAATATGAAACTTGGAATCATTAACATATCTACTAGAACATATGAAAAATAGGGTTTATGATTTCCATGATGAATTGATGATGGAAGAAAGTGGGTGTGTCACTCAAATTTGAGTCCATAAACCCTCCCATATCATTAAGGC
>JASDQU010034527.1:4587-16952 GCA_032191745.1 Picea mariana | reverse complement strand
CTTCAATGAGTGATTTAATCCTTTCTACTGTACTCTAGGCAGTTATTTCTCACTGGTCGAGCTCTTCTTGTGGGGTACTTGGTATGGTCTGAAGTTCTAAGTTCATGACCCTTTGCTGAAGCTATTGAATAAATTCAACGAGCTTCATCACTTGACATTCGAAGGGTTCTTTTGCCTTCTGCTTTAAGCCGGTCACAAAGTGAAATGCTTTGTTAACTGCTTCTTCCATCCTGATCAACTTCATGAAAAGTTTCTCTTTCTCCTTTTGTATCTTCGCTCTATCTTCTTCAAATTTTTCTTGTAGAGCATCCTTCTCTTGTTGCATGGCTCAACGTTGTTCTATGATTTCCTCCCATGTTTTCTTTAGGGCCTGGGTGGCCTGCGCTGTTGCTTCTTCTACTTTTCGAAGGAGCACTTCGACTATGTCAGCAAGCTTGTGGAGTTGAACTGGTTCATATCCCTCTGTTGTTGTGCTTTCAGGGAGCAGCATAGTGGAGATTGCGTGGCTGGACTGAAGTGCTTGCTGCACTCCTTAGAGTTCACTTTCAATTTTGTTGTATATTGCCTCTTGCTTGGCTTCCTGATTTTTTTTTATTTCTTCGATAGCTTCATTCATAGCTGCTATGAGGAAACTGAAGTCATATGGAGTGAGCATGGTCTAGATCTTAGTTATGGTTTCTTTCGATTTCTTCTAGGAGGGAGACTTCGGAGGTGACCCTTTTGTCTTCTTTATAACTTCAACTTCGTCTTCCAGTCTCTGTTTGACTTCCTCTAGGTCTTCACCAATACCTCCTTGATTCGGTGTGACGGAAGCCATTCTTACAGATCTACTATCGACATCCTAAATTTCCTCATCTTTCTTTGTCTTCTTTGTTTTCTTCGTCTTACTAGGCCCAGGTGTATCCTGTGAAACTTCTGGGCTATTGATGTCTGAAATGTCTGCTGGATCTACTGCAACAAGGAGGTCCGCTGACCATTCCTTGGTGATATCTTCTAGGTCTTCTTCTGTCAGCTTATAATAAGATTGAAGTTGTTCCTGGTGCTCATCAACATGTGGAGTTAGGTATATAAAGTGGTGGTCTGTGCTGAACTTTATCAGAGGTCGGAAACTTTGTAAATTCTTCTGGGTTATGCGAGGTTCACCCCCTATGGCTACTTTCAATTGGTTATAATATGTGTGGAAAACAACATTCAATTGCCATTGCTTTTTCATGTCGGTCGAGTACCACAATGTACCGAACTTCACGACTAGTGGCTCAAAGGGGTCGAGGTTCGGGAAAGTTTCACTTTCTGGTAGCTCCCATGCAACAAAAGAGATCAGTATTAGAAGCTAGCTAAAATGGAATTTATGCCCCTAATCCTGGGCTTCTTTATAGTTAATATCTAGCTGGTTTACCAGGTACTTTGCCCATTTCATCTCTAATCCCTCTATGCACTTCCCTACGAGGTCAACTACAAAGCCAGATACTTGCATTGGTTTGTTCTTGCATACCAACTTCCCTGCGATCAGTTGACAGGCAAGGCGCACTGCACCTTTCTCAATAGAAGCTACCTTGTAGCCTCACACACCTTTTTCAACATCTCCATAAGTTTCTTTAGTCCTCTGTGTTAATGCTCGGTCTGAATTATTTCCAGGTTAAAATTCCTGTGGGTCAGGGCCCTGCATGCTCAGCATTGTGATCTGATTGATTAGTGCCGGATCAACAGTTATGTGATGGTTTAACCACAGGTATCCTTCGTGGTAACTTGCTAGCAACAATTTTACACAAGCATTCACCTCCTGCTATCTGCCGAAGTGCGGGATTTTCATAACGTTGAGAAAAGTGGACTGCACGAGGTTCAATGTCCATTTCTGAGGGACGATCTTTGAATTCTTTCCCTTATTTATTGTCAAGTACTTATACGGGGTGAGCATTCTGTAAAATTTACGGTCCCCCAAGTTGAAGTCGCAAAACTTCAACGCTGCAACCTTGTCTTGATATGCGCAGTAGGTGCATACTCCTTTCGGTAGATATGCAATGACTAGGGTGTATTCAAAGTCTCTAGGGACACTATCCCTATTAATCGCACCACTCAGAGGGGGTATGTAAGCTGGTAGGATGGATGGCACTAACTTCACACTGGCCACATTGTTTTTATGTTTGGTTCTTCTTTCTGTGCCAGCTCGGGATGTTCCTGCTCGAGTAGTCAATGGGGAGGCTTGTGTTTCCCTCGTTGATGATTCCTATAAATCAGTAGAAAACCCTCTCTCTGACATGACTCTTTCAGTTCTGAGGCTAGCGAGTACCTCTCTTACAGATTCTTCAGCTACACTGAGCTCATCAGACATATACGTTCAGGAAAAATAATCGGGGTCACGCTGATCTTAGGCACTACACAGGAATGAATAAAAAGGGCGTGATGATCATTGTAGACACTTGCTAGTCTGTGAGACTCAATTTCTCAGTTGGAAAAAGTGTTCTTCAGGCATGGCGCAATGAGCTAAATAGGAAATCTCAACAATGGTCTGCTTGCAACGGACATGGAGCCTTCATTAACTCCATTCTATCCATTTTGGTGCTGTCCAACGATCTAGTGATGATCCATCAATACTTTTCTATCTGTTCGGGGTGGAAATACTGGATATATTGGTCCAACGGCTATATTTCTTCGTCATGGTGAAGTGCCATAGGTCGCTGTCCTGATATCCCGACGAAGTTCAAATTCTGCGACTTTTCTTTTTGCGATGTTCCATTGGGAATCTCCTATAGTTTTTCAATCTTTGCCCTCTTCTTACTTAGCTTTCCAGCCTTCTTCCTAGTAATTTTCAACTCGGTCTGTCTTTTTCCATTCTGATTCCTATCTTCCTTTAGCGTAGTCACTGCATGTTGTTGAGAGTCTTTCAGGGGTAATACCTCTTCTGTATCTGGAATAAGTACTTTAGTCTTCTGTGAGCCTTCTAATAGTCTTTCAACTTCGTTATTGGGGTCTCTAATGTCAAGGGGCTTAGATCTGTTCTTCTGTTCCTCAATCAACTGTGCAATCTTATTGGTCATAAAGTCTCTTAATTCTTTTTTCTGTTGTTCTAAAACTTTTTCTTCTTCCTTCTTTCTAGCTTGATCTCTTTCAATCCAAGGATTTCCAAGTAACATAGTGAATGGGGCGCTGTCCTCAATAAATCTAATAATCTCAAAATCTTCCTCTGTCGAAGTTCCATTATCATTCATAGATACCTGAGTAAGCCTTCCACATAAGTTTACCAGTTTTCCTCTGAATAATCCTATTCCTCCTAGGGATGGAGTCATAGTAGTCCTTCCTATAGCTTCCCAAGTCCTTTTCTGTCATGACATTCGTCTTTGTTTCCTCATCCAGAACACAGTCAATGTCAAAGTCTCCTATTCTTACTTCGATTTTCTCTTTTTCATGAAAGATCTCTGATAATCTAACATGTCGGTGATCATTCAAGGTTCCTTGCATCTGAAATACTATCTTTTCTTATTCTCTCTGGGGTTCTACTATTTCTCGATCTACCTTAGGGTTTTCTTGGTTCAAATTCATTCCTTCAAGCTTAGAAATCATTCTAGGGCAATCCAACACTTCATGGTTTAAAGCTTTGCAACATAGACAACTAGATCTTTCACTAGGGAATTCCTTAGCAAGATGTCCCGATCTTCTGCAATTGTAACAGAGGGTTAATCCTCTCTTTCTCTTAAATGATCCCCAACCTCTTCTGTACTATGCACTAGGATCATGGTAGCTAGCCTGCAAAAAATTATTTCTAGGATCCTGCATCCATTTGTTAGTCCAATCATTCTTTCTATGCATAGGTAGAACATATCTATCATTCTTCTTATCAGATCTATTCATATCAAACTTTCTTTCATCTAGTAATTCCCTAGTTTTCAAGCTAGGACAGACTCTATCAAAAATACCTAGATCCATACTCTAGAAACAAAAATTTCCACTTATCTTACTTCTATAGAGGACAAAGCTTCTAGATCTAAAATTTTTAACTATTCTTACCTTTATCAGAGCAAAGAGATTACAGATCTTACCTTTTTTTTTTCTACAGATCTAACCTCTTTTCTTTAGAAACTCCCACTTTTACCTTTCTTAGAGCACAAAGTGTTCATATATTGCTTCTTTTCTTTAGATCCAGACTCCTCTTTTTAGCACCGAGCTCTTCAGATAAAGTGAAATACTGCGCACTAGGCCACAGATCCACGCATAGAGCTTCCATGGTTTCTAAGTCAAATTTTTGCACAAAGATTTTCTTTCTCATTTCCCAACAATCACAGTTTTAGGTCCCGACAATAGAACCATTTGTTGGCACAGGGGAAGACCCAGGGTTCAATGCTACAACAAGGCACCAAACAAAACCCTATCTACTGGTGATTTCGGCAACACCTGCAAAGAAGATGAAGTCTCACCTGAGGTAGAGGTAGGGGTGGTTGCAGGACTTAGGTGTCTACAACCTTAGTTGGGACACAGATATGTGATTACACACTTAACAAATCACTTAGCATCAATAGTTCACCTAGAATTCACACTTATCCCACTTCACAGATAACACAGAGCATCACAATATATACTTAAATCTAAGATAATTCAGCACTTAGCAGCATATAATAGATCAAATCTAGTAGACCAACACTAAGCATCTACATACATATCAGATCTAACATTCATTCACATATTAGAAGAACAAAGCATAAATAGATCTATCTAATCATGTCATAACACTTAGCAAGAGAGGGAAAACACATGAAAGTAACAACACAAAGAATGATACATAGATTTACGTGGTTCACCCCCACCCTAGGGCTACGTCCACCAACTCTTCTTCTCTATTAGTATCTTCAATCATTAGTTACAACAAAGAACTATCAAAACCTTACTCCACGTAGGACAGAAGATCTGCGTGCACCTCGCCAGATCCTCCTTCCCCGAGTAGATCTAGCACATAGCCTTCTTTCAATCTATGCACTCAACACTTACAATACTTGCACTCATCCCTACAAGTTACTCACATAGATGCCAATCTAGCACTTAGCTTCTAGTCATCTCTCTACTTACATCGCCTAGCTACTTATTTATATATTACAAAAGTGGGCTTAAACGTGGGTAAACCCACAGGCCGACATCCCTTTCCCATTATAGATTCCCAAAACCCCAAAAAGGACCCAAAGTGGGCCAAGATCCCATGATTTTTTCTTTGCTTGGCACTTCGTCTTTGACAAGATGTTGAAGTCCCCAAAATAGTCAAATATGACCAAGCATTCCTCAAAACTTGGTCAAGGGCCAACAATATGCCACTAGATGCCCATGCTAAGTGAGAACTGTGCCCACAACATAATTATATGCATCAGTCTCAATTTTGAATGGTTGTTGCAGATCAGGCAAGGAGAGTATTGGAGTTGAGCAGAAACGATGTTTCAGATATTCAAATGTTTGTTGTTGATCCTTCCCCCACACAAAATTGTCCCTACCACCACCCTTGGTCACCTGGCTGAGGGCCCATGCAATATGGGAGAATCCCAACACAAACCGTTGGTAAAAATTGGCGAGTCCCAGGAAGCTCTAAATCTCGGTCAGTGTGGTCGGGGCTGGGCAGTCACGAATGACTTGGATCTTAGCTGGATCAACATGTACCCCATGCTCATCAACAATGTATCCCAACTATTGGACCCTGTTCATGCCGAAAGATCATTTTTCCAAGTTGGAATAAAGCTTGTGCTGCCGTAGAGTGCTCAAAACCTGTTGAATATGCCGCATGTGCTCCTCCCACATTCTGCTGAAGATGAGGATGGCATCCAAATATACTACCACAAAGGCATTGGTGAAGGGTCTCAATACATCATTCATCAACCTCATGAAAGTGGTTGGTGCATATTTCAAGACAAATGGCATGACTAGCCATTCATAGAGACCTTCTTTAGACTTGAAGGTTGTCTTCTAGACATCAGTTGGTTCGATGGGAACCTGGTGGTAGCCAAACTTCAAGTCAATCTTGCTAAAGAATTTTCCCCCCCTTGATTTGGTCAAGGTCATCAATCCTGGGAATGGGGTAGTGATTCCTGATTGTGATTTTGTTTAAGGCTCTGTAATCAATGCAGAGTCACCAAGTCTCGTCCTTCTTCTGCACTAGTACAATCAGGCTTCCGCAAGGGGAGAAACTAGGTCTAATGTGCCCCTTTTGAAGAAGCTCTTGGATCTGATGCCTGATTTTGTCATTCTCCATCACCAAGCACTAATAGACTGGTCCATTAGGTAGAGCTGTGTCAGGGGTCAGATGAATTGGATGCTTGACTTGGCAATGTGTCGGTACCCTTGTAGGTGAGACAAAGATGTATATTTATTCTTCCACGATCTCATCCACTTGATTCTACTACAAAGAGAGGCATTGTGTAGAGGCTACGGATGTGGAAGCGACCTTCTGCTTACTGTGAGCATGGATCACAAAGAAGATGAACTTCCCAGTCTATGAAATTACCTTACTGCATTGCTTAGTAGAGATTAAAGAAATAACAGTAGGTGGTGCCACCTCTAGGATCTTGTACAATTGTCTACCCAAAGTAATAATAACACTACAAGGTTTAGACTCATACACAATATGTTGCTTCCACAAATATGGTTGTCCTAAAAGAACATCACAAACTTCAAGGGGAGCAATATCACACAATACCTCATCTTTGAAAGGCTTGATGTCATAGGGCAGAGGACACTGTTGGCTAACACGGAGATCTCTTCCTTGACGAAGCCAACCGATGGTGTAGGGTTGTGGGTGTGGTGTCATTGGTAGGTTCAACTGCTTGATGAGCTTTGCTGAAATCAAGTTCTTATGACTATCGTTGTTGACAATGAAATGAATTGTCCCCCCCTTAACCCACATCTGTGAGTGGAAGAGGCATTCCCCTTCCTCCGGTTCTTCTGGTTCTCTTGGTTGGAGTTTGGTGGTAGCGACTGTGGCACTGGGTTCAACATTGATAATCCACTTCCCTCCTTCAGGACTTGACTCAGAATTAGAATCAACCTCTAACGTAGAAGCCTTCAGCTCGACCACAAGGGACTACTTGGAGTGGCATTCATTGATGTTGTTCCAAGGACTTTTATGGTACTCACACCATTTTCCCATGTCCTTCTTCATCTTCTCGTTTCACTTCTTGTGTTGTGGCTTGGACGGATTGTCCTGAGGGCGGCCATATCAACTTGGTTTGTGTTACAAATTATTTTGGTCACCTCAATAATCACCTAAAAATGTGTTCATGTTCCCTAAAAATATTAAAAGAGACTTTATCCATGGGAAAAGTGATTTTCTTTCCTCTACCAAAAACCATATGAAGGAAGGTCGTCGCACTCTGCTTTATGCATGGGGTGCAATGATGCTTGATCGTCGTAGTATGCACTATACCTGGACTGCGACGTTGTCACATGCTTCTTGTGCATAGGGTGCGAAGATGCTTAAAGCATGGGAAAAGTCAAATTTCACGAATGTTCTAGAAGGGAATCTTCTAGAAGATGAGGTGGCCTCCGATCGGTTTGGATCTTACTCACTTCACAGATTTGGTGGGATCATCCTAATATCCTCTTCCATCTCTCTTTCACACTATATAAAGAGGGGTCTCTCATGGAAAAGGCTAAGGTTGAATAAGCTAATATTTGTATGGAGAGTTCTACTTCAGATTATGCTTGAGAGATTTGCTTTAGTTCTTCAAGTCAGAGTGTGGATCTTCTTCATGCAAGACATTTTGGAGCAAAGGTGTGTGTGTTGAAACAAAGAGCCATTGAAAGGGGACCTTGCAACATCAAGGCATAGGTTGTATTCTCCACTTTCTATTCCCTTAATACAGTGATGCATTTCTTCCCTATATAATCATCTCGTCTTCTATTGTATAATTCCTTGATCATATACATAGACTTCATTAGAATATATATATATCTTTGTTCTATTTCTTTGTTGATTTGTGATTCTTAGACAAGCTTACTATTATACAAACTCAAGGAAGGAGCTACAAACAGGACACTAGCGGGGACAAGTGTCATTTAAAATGTATGTAATGTGTAAATAGTTCATATGATGATGAAGTTTAAGGTGAAGTGTGCATTCTGTTTTGTTTTGTTCTAGTTTCCTCTAGAATCTAGGGAGATCTGTTTATGTCCGCATTTAATGATTAATTTGATAACAAAATTGGCGACCATACTGGGGAGAGAACTTTCTTGTGTTTTTTTTACTTTTATTTTATTTTAGCCTACCTTATTTTGTTCAATTTCATTCTCTGAGTCTGTGGGTGATCCATCTAGAATGCCTGGGTCTGAAGGTTCAATAAGATTTTTTGTCTATCTTTCCATTTTCCTTTAGTTACAGAGATCGTCGCATTGTACTATATAGACAGACCATGATGATTCTCTGACGTCACATCCTACTAGTGTAGACCAGTGCAATGAAGTCACATTGTAACCTACTAGCAGCATGCAACGACCCTAGATTGTCGCACTGTGCTCCACTACAACCTGCAACGATTCCTGTAGGAATTGTTCGAGAGAGCCAATTTTCTTTTTCCACCCATTTTTTCCTCAATTGTCTGGGATGAACTTCTGATACCAATGATTGATTGATTTATAAGTTTGAAGCTTGCATTTGATTGGTTTTCAGGAATTGAAAGTTTTTCTTTGTAATTTTGTAAGCTTTGCTTTTGATTTTTGTCACAAGGGTATAATCTCTGGATCTTGGTCCTGAGTGCTTGTTTGAAAAAGGGTCTTTGATTTGTTTGAAGTTTTGGATCGTTTTTACTTTCCAGATTGTTTATTGATTGAGAGACATTTTTGTTTGCATTTGACAAATGATTTCCTATCATTTTCATTTTTGTCTACATTATGAGTTTGATTTGGGAATTGTGTTGAGAATGTGTTAATTTTCTTGGATTACACTTTCTTTTCTTCATTACATCTCTGATCTGATTTGAAAATAAAGAATTGAATTCATTCTTCTTTATAGTGATTTTTCACAAGAAAATTATTGCATTCAAAATATTTGTTAAAAGAGAAAATTGGAAAATTTTGTAACTTTTGATTATTTGGGATTTTGTTTATTCAAAAATTGAGAAATTGTGTTTTGTAGATTTTGTATTTCAAAAAGAGATACCTTATTCCTACTGTAATTAGAGTTCATCAAATTGAAATATTGCATATTCATCTCTTCTTTCATTTTATTGGGTCAAGATCACATACATCATCAATTTCATTTTCATCTCCCTTTTGTGTAAACAACAACCTTTAAAATATAGCGTAATTTTAAAATTTATTAGCAACTTTCATTTTCTAGAAATTATATTTACCAACATTAGCTAGGATAGCACTTTGGAATAGGTTGTAAGGCACACTCTCCAAAGCATTAAAACACACAATAGTATCATGTGATAGGAAGAGTTCATGTACATTTGCTGCATTTTGTCATGGGAAGCCCTTGTAACACAAGGGTCAATCATGAGGTCATATTAGGACTGGCATAGTTACTCACCCTGCTTTGTCGGTCTTAGTGTAGATATTTCCCATATTATTGGGAACTTGAGAAGAAAATCCTGTGGGGGCCTTCTCGAGTTGATTTCGAGCTCGATACCCTACCTTTGCATGTGTATCGGACTATCAACTGTTTCCCCAGGCATCATTGTTGTAATTGGTAACCTTAGTAGCCTATCTCTTTAGGGTCTTTACACAAGGTGACTATGGAGGGGCAAGTCTTCATGGTACCTAGAATTGACATTGGCCAAACTCACTAGAGCTTCTTGGAGGGTATACCCACGATTATGTGTGGGAGCTTGCACCAGGGTATAAGTCTGTTAAGAAGGTCATCAACGTAACTTTTCCACCCTCTTTATCCCAACCCCTTCTTGTCTTGGCTTCTTGACATTGGATTTCATCACCAACTAGTGACTTCAAAATAAGAAGGTTTGATTACTTGGTTTGATTTCTAGATTTTATTAGTGAGTGTTGTTTGTTTCTCTAGTTGGCCATAGATTTGTTTAGCTCTTTATTTTGTGTGACCAACATCATCCTTCGTCGTTCACATAGGATGAAAGGGATAATGCTCTTGAAGATTTGGAAGGTTACCTCCCTTTTCTTCCTAACTCACCAGAGGGATCTCCTGAAGGAGCAGTCAATAACGAAGTAGCCTCTGAGATTGGAAGGTCAACTCCTTTAGAGGAATCAATACTTCCCCCAAATCCGTTGTTGAGTGTTATACAAGATCCACATTTTCTCCAGATGAATTCATCAAGAGAACTTGCTGTTGACGAAAATATTGAATTACCTACTGGACCTAATGCTGAGTCTGGAGTAGACGATCCACTTTTTTAGAACCCCAGTTCATACTACTGGAGTTTTTCAGAAAGACTCCTCGGGACACAATATTTTTTATAAACTAGCATTCCTGGCATCACAAACACCTATGAATTCTGCTGCTTATACAATACCTTTAGATCATTTCATTGGTGCAATCAATAATGTTGTCATAGTTATAGACCAATTATTAATTGATTCTAACTCGATTCTTCCTCTCCAGATCGCCAACTCTACCATGGTCCCACAAGCTATGATTGTTTCTACCAGAAACGTGGTTATCACTCAAGATCCCATTGGAACACCACTTCCGCTTAGATCAAATCCATCACTTCCCCCTGGGTATAACTCTTTGAATAATTCCATTTACATTCCTGCCCAGAATCCATCCGGAGGGTCTAACCTTTTTGTTCCTCCTGGGTATAATGCTGCTAGTCACTTTATTCCTACACCTACCCAGGTTCTCTCAAGGGGGCCTTACATTCCTCCTCCACGTTTGTCTAGAGGATCTAGTTGTCTTGGACCCAGTGGCTCCAATCTAGTTGGAGGCACTAGTCATTCTGTCGCTTCTGGTTTTCAGATTCCTAGTGTAGGCCAACCTCAAGTTTGGGGGAAACCTTAATTTGGGGGAAAAACTCAATTTGGGGGCCAATCTCAAATTGGGGGACAACCTCAACTTGGGGGGAAACCTCAATTTGGAGGCCATAACCTAGTTTATGGGCAAAGTATACCCAGATTACAATATCAACTTTGGAATCTTCCTTTCCAAGGTAATGAACAACCGTCTGGGGGGAAACATCCTCAAGTTAATTCTTTTGTACCCCCTCACCTCGGACAAATGTATCCAGGTTCTATGAATCCTACCTGGGGTCAAAATTTTTAGTTTAATGTTCCTTTCCAAGGGAACATACCTAATCAACCAAACCCTTTTGGTTATTTGACCCAAAATCCTCCACAACCAAATCTGTCAGTCTAACTATATACATACTACTTATGGTCCTACTGGTATACTTATGGGACTTCCTCCTCAGAATTACCAGTTTCCTCAAGTGAACATACAATTTCCTTTTCTTGCTACTTTGGATTTATCGGATTTATATAGGATTTTGAATGATCCTATTTTACATTCTCCTTATGGCTCGTCATACCAGCCAAATTACCGTATGAAATTCCTAAGTTTGACAATCAATCAGGAGAATACCCAAATAATCACATCATGAGTTTCTGATGCAAGAGAATTGTATGCAAGACAACAAAGCAAGTGCAAAGCGGAGGGCAGCTGGAAATGCACCAGCGCACATTTTGAGAATGTTTTGAATTTGAAAGATAGAACATTAATGTAATATATGGGAGGATGTATTTGCATTTATGGTTTGAATATTGTAACACAGATCTTGAGCGGTTTCTCTCATCTGTCATTTATGGCATTTATTGTAATAAATGTAAGGTAGCTGTAATCTTTAATTCGATTAGATAGTTAGAGTTGTAGTAGGGAAAACTCTAGAAATCTCCCTCATATGTATTCTATTGTAACAATTATCTCATTGTAAGAATCAGAGCTGTAGAGCAAGAGAAGAGAATAACAAAGATTGTAGAAATTGTATAAGTAGATAGTTGTTGCTATTGAACCCATGTACAGATACACTTGGATTAATATAAGGAAGATTTGATCCAATTTCATGGTGTTGTGATGAATACTGTTTGCATCTATTGAATGGTATGTTTAGATTTTTCTCATATTCTCTGTTATGCATTTGTTTCAATGCTGTGTGTATGTATGCTCATGATTTCATGTTGAATGTATGAAGTCTGTGAGAGGAGGAGTATGAGTTTCAATTGTTTCTTGTCTGAATAATTTTCGCAAGGAGTGCAGTGAAAGTCCGCAAGGAGTGCATTGACGAGGTTGTTAGAAAAACAGGACCGTGGAGCAATAAAATAAAACAAATGCAGAAACAAAAAACACAGAAGACACACAATACAAGAGAGACATAGATTTACGTGGTTCACCCAGTGTGGGCTACGTCCACCAGAGAAATTGCCAGGTCCTTCCT
>JASDQU010034524.1:21848-39020 GCA_032191745.1 Picea mariana | reverse complement strand
GCTCCTTTGGCGGTGCTCTCGCCTTCAATTTTCGGAAATATGGACTCATCCACCCCCTGAAAGATAAGCCATAAGGCTTTGTATTTTTCTTGACCACTTCTGTGTAAGTGCGTCTCGCATCCTAATCCAATGCATCTCGATCTTCAGCTTTCAACAAGGTAACTCCATCTTCGACAATCTCTAAGCATTCATGACAACTCAGAAAAACTTTCATCTTGGATACCCAAGTGCTATGATTCAACCCGTTCAAAACAGGTGCTTGCATGAGAGCCTGGTTGCTCATGCTGGCCATTTTCTGCTCAAAAAATATATACCGACGACTCCTTCTTCCTGTGCACGATACTGTGGCCTAAATCTAGGCTAAAAAAAACTCTCTCTTTTCTTTAATGGTGTAAGAAAAGATTTAACAGATATTCTATATTTTCTGAGTTTAGAGCTTGCTGGAAAAACGAATTGCACAGAACAAAAACAGATTTTCAATTCTTACAGAGCTTGCTGGAAAAACGTTTTGCAATTTGGCAAGCTGGACAGAGGTTGGATCTGCAGCCTACTCTAATACCATGAAGAATGAATCTGCGGAAACAGAAACCGAATTGACAGAACAGAGAAATGAAATTAACAGGAACCGCAGAACAGAATTGCATAAAACGCACACACAACATATCTCATTATTGAATAGATAAAAATAATTACATGCAAAGGGAATGCTTCGTAAACAACGAAGCGTCTAACAGCTCACTCAACTCAACGATGAAAACGATGAATCCAAACAACTGTAAATTAACTAGTTAACTCAGTGATTGCTCAACTTATTTGTCTAACATAAATTGCATTTCATGGTAATTAATTCTCTCCCTAACGCTCCCTAGTGTGGCATAAATTGCATTTCATGGTAATTAATTATACCACTAGGCGTTGGAATTACTGAAACCTGTAAATTGCAAATTAAACGAATTATCTTTCAACATGTAAAATAAAATGCCCACGAGGAGAAAGGTGAAATGCCAAGATAAACTTGGCATCATGACTATTCTAGTCCTCTCACTGGCGTGGCATAAATTCCATTTCATGGTAAATAATTATATCACTAATTATAATGCATGACATTGGAATCAATGAAAACAATAAAGGCATAAACGAATGTCTTTATAATAGCTAGGAAGTTAATTAAATCATAGTCATTTATTTCTTGTGACAACCAAGAATATACTAGCCATATTTAATCATATCCATAGAAAACGTATTAATCACTTATTGGCATAATAAGAACTAAAACTTTATTAAATGTATCAATTTCCAATAGATATACACCAAACAATCACTTAAAATATTGCATTTCAAAATTTTTATAAAATAAACTACATTTCTACTCATAGCAGGGAAACCTTTAAAGATTAATTAAATGGTTTGCTAAAATTAAGCATTTGAATTAGTGAGAGGATAGCCAAATCTCATAACCAAAATTATGTTTCAAATTGTTAAACATGTTTCTAAGCTGTGTTAGGTGCACATTAAAAATCCATCCATGTGTTAAATCGACATTGTCCTCTTAGCATGAATTATAAGAACCATTAACATTTGAATATTTTTATTTATGTACTCTAAAAACCTTGTAAGATTTATACGATCATATGAAGATTTACAAAACTTTTACATGAGTTTTTATATGTCTTACTTGTTTATAAGTAGGACAATACATTACATTCACTTCATATTCAATTTCTATATTTTTCCATCATCCTATTTTCACTTCTAAGTAAAGAAAATATAGTTTGAATTAACAAATTATAACTTTGATGTATATAGATTTTTTTTTGGAGGTAATTTTTTTCCTTGTAAATAATTATTGAGTTGATATCAAGTTGATAGTAATAATTAGATTGATTTTAAATTTATACAATCTCCTTTTTTTTCATAAAAATATAGTATAACTTCTTTATTATTATGTTTTCTTATACCAAGTATCAAATGCATAATGGTTCTTTATTATTGTGTTTTCTTATACCAAGTATCAAATGCATAATGGTTTATCCAGAAAATCTTATTTAACTCCCCCATTTTTTAATCCATTTCATTAAGCCATGATAAAGTTGCAAATGGAATATTATGTGCTTGTCCATATACTTGACAATATAATTATTTATCCAAGAATGGGTAAATAATTATATTGTTGTCATGTTAATGAAAACATAACTGTGTTAATGAAAACATAACAGTACTAATCAAACCCTAAATTCACACAAAATGTTAGCATTTATTACTTGATAAGATTATTACGAAGGTAAGGGATTGCAATCTGCAACGTACATGCCATCGTCATCCTCCTCGTACTTTAACAATTGAGTTTGCTTCGTCGATCGCTTCGATTGATGAATACGTATTTAATACCTCCGTACATAATAAAAGTTCATTTGTGTGTTAAATAGACATTGTCGTTTTAATAGGAATTATAAGAATCATTGACTAGAATATTATAATATTTTTATTTATATCTATTAGAGACTTTGTAGGATCTGTGGGACTATAGGAAGATTTAGTTTTTCATACATAGGGCAATCTATCATCACATTCACCTTATCTTTAATTTCTTCTCATTTGCAAAATAAGCATAGATATTCTTCTTGGTTAATATTTTTCCATCACCTTATTTCCACTTCTAGGTGATGACAACGCAGCTTGAATTAACAAATTATAACTTTAGGCATATAAATTTAATCTTGAAGGTAATGTTGTTTAGTTTAAGTAATTATTGGGTTAATTTCACATTGATAGGATATAATTTTTTCATGAAGAAGACCTCATTATATAGCTTCCTTATTATTGTGTCTTTTTTCTGGACCAAGTATAAATGGATAATGGTTCATCCAATAAATTTGATTTAACTCTCCATTTTGTAATCCATTTCATTAAATTATGATAACCATTCTTATCTCGAGTTGGAAGTTGGAATCTTCTTTTGGTGGGGTACTATGTGCTTTTCCATATTCTAGACTTTAATTATGTATGTCATGAATTGACATAATGCTTATTCTTCTAATGCTAACATGCAAAATCATCAATGTTTTCAAGCATAATGTTATTAATTTATTTGGATTTATTTTGCATAAAATTGAGGACCTTCATGTCTCTTATTATGTTTTTCTCTACACGAGTTTAAATTCCATCTTGAATCAAATACAAGGCCCGAGTACTTGTAAGAAGGAACCAACTACATGTTGTCTTTCATTAAATGTAATGGTTATGTCCCTATCAATAAAATTGTTACTATGGGCATCCCAGGATCAACATATATTTCTGAAATGACTTTAGTTGTCATCAAATTAGGTAATTTCCCTATTACTTGTATTGTTTTTTAATCTTGTCTTTTTCTTCTAGTCTTTTTAATGCATAGTTACTTTATTGTTTTGGAGTAGATTAGTATGTATTTTATGGTCTATAGTAAAGAAATTTAAATACAAATATTTTTCAATTCATTCAGAATGTCAAATTCAGGCGAAATTTATGGTTTTTCATGTTTTTCTATGATTAACCTTTCATGGAAAGGTGTTGTCCTAGTGGATTGAGGTTGTTCCTATAAAGAAACAAAATCTCTTATTGATTTTATTTTTTTTTGTCGGGTTGATCAGAAGTTTCCTCCTTTTCTTCCTCAATTAGAATGGGTGATTTTTTATTTACTACCTTTCTAGACGCAAATGGATTTCCTATAATGATGTAGGAAATTCTTGTAATTGTGTAGAAAGTTCTTGTAATGGTGCAGGAAATTCTTGTAATTATGCAGAAAATTCTTGTAGTTGCATTGGAATTTCCTGTAATCGCACAATGACAATGAGATCTAGGTAGGAAAATTGTTTACATCAACATTGTAAACAATTATATTCTTTTGATTATTGGGGTTTGCCACAAGCTGACAAAGAATTTGTGTAGGTGTAGGGGGTTATTGATTTGACAAACGTTGCAATGGTTGTGGCTAATTTAGATAAGGTTGGGATGGAAATGGTGGTTGTGTAGTTGTAGGATATTGAGGGAATGATTGGTATTACTGTTGTTGCGGGAAAAAAATGATGTTGTGTATAAGATTGTTTTGGAACCAATTGCGGTGACTGATATTGAGGTTGATATTGTGGATGAGAATTATTATAATGTAGTTGATTTCCATAAGTGGTTCCTCTCCAAGTTTGTTGATAAGGTTGATTAGGATTTTGTTCAGGAGACCATTGTTTCCATGGCATGTAAGCATTCCAAGATGTTTGTGCAGAAGTTTGATTAGAAAATCCATAAAATTGATGAGAAGGATCTTGAGGCATACATGTTGGTCGTGGCTACTAAGGTCACTTGGGTGTAATGTTGTAAAGTGATTCTACTACCTCATTGTCTCCTTTGTAAATTGGTTTCAGTTTGGGCAACGAAGGACAATTTTGTGTCACATGTTTTTCTACACAAATCCCACAAATTTGAATGTTATTTAGTAGACAGTCATTTTTAGAATGTTTCTTTATGCAATTAGGAAAAAAAAGGATAAGGTTTTTGTTTCATCTTCCTATTGTTTTTTAGCATTGAAAATATCAAATTGACAACTAAGTATGCCAAGAAGATCAATTTTAAAATTTTCTAACAAGTTACCAATTTCGTCCCTACTAATACTCCTTGTCGTTGATTTAGTAACTTTTGAAAGAGTATCCCTATGTCCTCTTTCAACCTTATCTTTTCCTATGGAATACTTCCTGCACATCTCATAAATTTGATCAAATGGTAGATATGAAATATCCCTATATCCCATGAGGTTAAGAACACCAATATAGTCATCTCGAATTCCTTTTAAAAGTATAATACAAATGATATCAGAATTTAAAGAACTATGTTTTGATTTTTAAAAATTGTATAAAACCCTCTCCAAATAGTCCACTAAAATCTCATCCTTTTTCTATGTCATTCTAAAAATGTCCTCTTTATAATCTCGAGGCTTGCAATAATATTGATATTTCTTAAGGAAAAGTTTCCTCATGGCATCCCAATATCCAATGGTACTTTCTCCTAATCCCATAAACCATTTTAAGGTAGTTCCCTTCAAAGTGGTAGGAAACAATTGAATCTTATGAGCATCATTGATTACGACATAAATATCAGATTCAAAAAGGAATACATCAGGGTCTTCAGAGGCCATACCATGGAAATTAGGAAGAAATGAAGGTGGAATATTTTTCATTTTTAACTCATTAAAAAATGTTGCAAGCGTGTCCAAGATAAGAAAACCAAAAATAACTTATCTTTCTTCTTCCTCATCTCTTGTTCTATCCCTTTCATCATTCGATCCTCTTTCTCTTTCTCCTCCTCCTTTCGGTATTCTTTCTCATTCATCTCTGATTCTTGGTCCTCTCTTTCTCCCCCCTGCTCCTAGTCCTCTTTTATATTCTCCATCGGGTCTTCTGCCTACTATATGATATTCTTCATTAGCCATTCTATTCTCCCAAAATATCCAAAACTCTTTAATCCATCCTTCTGGTGTTTCTTCTAGGTCCCCTAGTTGCTCAACAATCTCTTATGTTTGTGCTTGTTTTGAGCTACCTGCAACAATACGTTTCCAAGTGTCCCTTTTAGTACCTGTAATCAAGTTAGTAGTGGGGAGTTATGTGGATGATTTGATGGGTGTATTTTTGGATGATTTAATGGGTGGTATTGTGGGGGGTTTTGGTTTTTCTATAACTTTTGTTTTTTCTGAAATTGTTAGAACTACTTCTTTTGTTGTTTTAACAAACATACCTTTATTATTCCTAAGTCTAACTAATGTATTCATGAAAATCACGCATGAATAGGACTCGTGAAGGATCACTAAAGTGAATGTGCAGGTTATTACCTCTCATGTTATCGTCTTCATTCCTCCCCATCCTAAATGCATGAACAAACAAAATGCAAGAAAAATTCTAAGAATCTATTTTTTTTCTTTTTGTCTTTATGTATGAGAAAACTTTACAAAAATCAGAAAACTTGCAAAAATCAGAAAACTTGTGATTTCCAAAACCAATTCCTAGACACCTCCTTTGAAACAACACCAAAATGYCAGGTTATTTAGTTGTCTAAATTCTGAAGCATTTATTTATCAATCTAGGGTAAGTAAACTTGTGAGGTGTAAGAATTGTGTGTGMAGAACTAGTATTCAYTTAATATTGCTATAGAAAGGTAAATCTAGTGAAATCTTAAGCAAATAATTTCAAAGTTTAATCCACRTTGAAGGTTATTCTCCAAACCAATGATTTATCTTACCTTCAATTGGTAGAAATGAAAGTATATATTCAAACCCTATGTGCTTMTTTATGAATATACTCTTCATATAGTTTTAAAGTTGAATGGGACATCTTAAATTATGAGTTATAAATTGATTTTAAACTAGATGAATTGATCAAAATATAATAAAGGAATTCTTTGTAAAAATAAGAGACTAGACTATCACAAACTTAGTTTAGTGTTTGAGATATGGTTTTAACCCAATTGTAACTGTGGTATTTAAGATTATAAAGTTTGTTCAATTATAGGAATTTAATGTTCTTTAATAATAATACTTTGATCAATTGTCAAGACCACACTAATAAATAACCTTTATTGTGAAAAATAATTTCAATTCAGATTCATTGACTCTGATAACTCTAGAATTTGAAGATTTAACTCTCGAATTTGAGGAATTACAAGAATTAACATATAAATCTATCCAATATCCACAATTTCCAAGTGTCAAACATTAAGTCATGTAGTATCTACAATGCTCATAACTTAGTGAGTAAAATCACTTTTATTAATGTTTACAAACCAAAATGAGGAGTTTTCATTCAAAAACAACTTATTAATTTTAAGAGAGTAAAAAATGGCACCCGAGGCTCTATATTAGCCCATTGAATGAATTACACATCTCCTTCATAATAAGAAGTATAAAACACCTATGAACTAAATTAAAATTGTTTTACTTTCAATTACTTTATGTCTATTTATATGATGATGATGATGATGATGATGATGATGATGATTAATGTCCACTAAGACTGAATTGGTCTATTTGACCTTAAGAGGGTAAGTGATTACTTGGGTTTATTTATAATTGTGTTTATGTGCTAAAAAATTATTAAGAGAATCTTTCCAAGATCACCATACTTTTGTTGAGTTAAGAGGTTAGGAAGGTGTTGATGGGTCCTAAATCCCTTTAGTTGAACATTAGGAACTAAACCTGCCACTAAGGCCCAATTAGACTCTGCAACGTTTAATACTGGAATGGTTCTCCATATCTTGTGATCCGACCAATTAATCGATGGGCCTTTCGTTTTCTTGTGAAAGTGTCTGCTTCACTCTCAACTTTCTCGTTTTGTATTTTTCTCTTTGGTGGGAAAGATATAAGATGGAAGCCGGTATAAACCAAATTTGACAACAAAACGAGAAAGGGTTTAGCTACTGGAGAAGAGGCTGAGTTTGGGATAACCCACTACTCAAGCATGCATACAACAATTTTATACCACAGGCCTAGTACTAATATGTTAACCATGTGAGCATCCAATTCCTGTCTGAGACACTTAATTATCAGAAAATAAAACACATATGTGATAGATAATGACAAGTAAAATAATTCACCTACTCTAATCATAAATCACATAATAACACAATGATTCATATTCATCATTAAAGAAACAAATTGTAAAACATTGCATCAGATAACTTAACAATAGATTCAATAGCTCTTACTCGTTACATCATCCATTCATGAGACAAGAAAGGAAATAATTATTCTCCACGTCCAATCATACATGCATTTGATGAAAATATAACTTTTCTCTAGTCCATAAGGACTTCTCAATTAAAGGTAGCTTCAAAATAATTCTTAACAAACCAAAAAAAGAGTTTCTTGCAACAACCATTAACATCAAACTAATTGATCAATGCTCTTATTTATAACATGAAATTAAATGAAAATAACGACTAAGTGTAGATAAGTAAACAAAACTTGCCACATGGCGTTCTCCTATCAATTTGTCTTGGAGTTATCTTGAGGTATCACTTCAAACGAGTGATTCTTCTCATATTCTGACCAATCGTTGAATAACTCTTCACAGGTGTGAGCATATGGAAACTGATGTTATTGCATTGGGGCTACATAAATTTCTCTAATCTCCACTGCATGCGCCTGATACTTGATCATACTAGAACTTAACTATTGTAGCATATCTCGAGCTCTAATTAGGTGTTCCATAAAACGTTGCACCTGACTTGGCGTTGTGTTTGTCACCTTTGATAGTTATTCAACCCATGGAAAATCTTGCTTTGTGTGTGATTCGACGATGTCATGCAAATTGACAAAATCGTCGGGCATGCCAAACTTGGGGAGTCCGGTATCCTTCACTGCCCCTGTTGATTTTGACTCAGCTCTCTCGTACTTGACCTATTTTCTTGAATCTCCAGACGAGGCTCTGGAGCCATTCTTGCTTAACACTCGAAGGCATATGTTCCTACAATCAAAATTAAAATGTTTAGAGATTGCATATAAAGCAACACCCGGTAAAAATATATGTATGAAATGTAAGTGTGAAGAATCTAGACTAGCGCATACCTGTGAAGCTCACTATACCTGGTTGTTTGATACTTACATGACCTCTGGAGTCCTTCGAAATGCTTGCATCGCTTCTACTAGCACTGCCATTTTTCACTAGTTGGGTTAGTTACATCTGCGTGCCACAACATGACAGGTTAGGTACAAAAGAATATGAAAATTAAAATCACAGCCATGGTCGGTTGGCCCTTGGGGTAGGGAAAGGATGTCAGAGCCAAACATGTTCCAGAAGTACGAGTATGTTCTAAAAGAGTCGAATCCTATCATAAGCGATGTCGTTAGGCGATCCAGATCGAGGCAAGTTGTTTAAACATAAGTCGCATCCACAAGTGTGTCAACTATCATCGACTCATCATGACGGCTGGGGGATTGAAAAATTACGCTGGTCGTACTGCACACCCTCTTCAACTCCTATCGGTTGTATCTTACATGCCCCGGAACATAATCGTCACGCGAATGTGTGACATAGAATCTTCAATTTGTTTCAAAACATCCAATCGCGATAAATATAGTGTTTCCTATAACATTCTCACTTGCTGCCCATTCCGTTATAAATTTTGGATGTTTTGCATGTGTTTTACTCACCAACCGAGCTTATGCACTGTTGGAAATCCTTCTTTTGAGCCCAGTATGATCAAGGAAAATTTTCCACTTCAAGCCTTCGTCGAGTTTCCTATGCATAAAATAGATACGTTGTTGCACCATGGGAAGTCCCCACAACACAATATGGGGCATGCGAAGCAGTTGAAGTGCCATTCTTGAGCCCCAAAATGCTTGGGATTCCTTCTTACTTGTAGCGGACATTCCTGAGGCCTTAAAGGGAAGTTCCTATCTGAGCACGGAAACGATGGTATCGCCTCGTGTAGCGGCCACAGTGGGTGAATAGTGCTGGAAGGGTGGACTTTGGAAACCATGTTTTCCCAACAGCTGATACCCCGAAGAAGGGGGAGGCCAAGGAAAATAAGGAGATTGAGGAGAACCAAAACCTGAGCGAGTTGCGTACAAGTTCGACCGCCGAGGAATTACTTGTGCACGCTATCTGGTTAGAGCCTGTTGAATCCACAATTCAAGGAAGCGGGAGCAGAATGAGAAGGACATATGACTTGGGTTCTAAAGTTCAAGAGCCGACTCAACAGCTCGAGCAGGCACAACTTGCCATTGCTGAACTCTATCATGAGAATAGGGAATTAAAATGACAGTTGGCGACGAAGGCCCCTAAGGTGTCAACATCTCAAGGTCGTGAGGGGAACGTGACATGGCTTAACAGACAACTTCAAGAAGCACAAGATACCCTTGTGCAACTGTGAAAATCACAACGGGCGTCAGAGGAATAGGAAACAAAAACCTCTCAGGGGACGCGAAACAACCGGGAAGAAATTCCAAGCGGACCTTGTTAGCGCACATAAGAGGCATGATTAACGAATTCTATTTTTTATTCTTAGACGAGGCGCAAAATTTTGATAGTTTTTTGAAACAAATTCATGCTCTTAAATGTAGACTAGGTCGGTGGACCAAAAGGTGTAGACAGTGTCCCTTGTATGTAACCTAAGCTGGGTGAATATCTAATATAAGCTTTGAAATATTTTCGAAAGTACTATGGTTGCAGTGATTGGATGGATTGTTTCTGTTTCTTTGAACATGTATCTCCTTTGTTCTTTGTCGCTATTTTTCCTATCTGATTCAGATTGTATTTTCGAGCCTCATATTCGTTTCGTAGACCCCGCTTGATTGCGTCATTCCGTTAGGCCGTATTTCTTACAAGTTAATCATGAATTCATGCTTAGCGACACTCCGAGTTACTTTGTGTTTTTCATTGATATCTTCCCGTGAAAACCTCCGACGCTATGTTATTATTTATGGATGTGAAGTCTGGGGCTTTAGTATCTCTCATGAATCTTGGAGAAAGATAGAGCAAATACAAAATAATTTTATAACCTATAATCTAAAAATTAAAGGAAATACGCCCTATCCCATCCTCCTCTTAGAAACCAACCTCTCCCCCATTGAGAGCATGGTTATTACTAGATACCTAACGTATAAGAACAAGTTTAAAAAAATGGAAGACAAGAGGCCTCCTAAATTTGCTTCAAAATCAAGTCATAACCACCATCAACTCAAGCGAGGATGGCATAAAGATGCCCGGTCTTGGCTAAATTATTGGGGAATCATGGAAGATACCATTTTTCAGAATAAACATATTATTAAGAAAAATATCAAATCAAAATTTAAGGAGGAAATGTGGTGTGATAAAGAGTTAGAGGAAAAAATAAAATTAAGGTATTATAAGGATGTAATCAAACCTAATCTAGAAGATCAAAATTATCTATTTGTTTTGCCAAGTGTAAATAAAAAACTAAGCATATCTAAGATAAGAACAAATTCTCACGAGCTCCATAGTGAAATTGGGCGTTGATCAATTCCTAAAATGCCATGGGATGAAAGAGTGTGTTACCTTTATGATACTAAGAAGGTTAAAGATGAAAAGCACTTTCTCTTAGAGTGTCTAGCCTATACCCCTATTAGATCTCATTTTCAAAATATTTGCCACACTACCAACCTTCTATTCAACACTCAACACACCCTAAAAAGTGTACGTCTAATTTTACTTTTTGGGTACCACTTGATATTTTTGAATGTCTAATTCGATCTCAATATGAAAAATGTCGCCTTAATCTATCATCTTTGATTCTCATTAAGTCTTCCAAAATTTTCTTGAGTTTATGAAAACCCATGAATTAAAAATACTTTAACACTTAGCGAAGAACCAAACAACCTCAACTTCTCCCTGATGCGCTCAGAGATTCAGTATCGGAAGAAATTAAAGAAGGAAAGAAATATCATGCGAAGAAAACACTATCACCGAGCCCTGATTTTCACTGGCTTCGGCAAAAGGAAGTTCTCTTTTGCGACAAGCTTCATGCCAAGTTATCGTCGATGACCGATCCCATTGACATCGGTAAAAGGTTAGGAGAGTCCATGTTAAATGAAGAAAGAAATTATATTGCAGACAATCGATACCCAATGCAAGAATCAAAGCGCGATGAACATCTAGACTATGCTAAGAGTTTATCCGGTCCCCGATTTTGAAACATTTTCGACACCGAGAGATTTTTAGGGTGCTAACCAAAGGAAACCACACGATAGGTTTATCCCCTAACATCGACTCCTGATACCTTTTTCAGCATCGACTGTTTCACGTTTAGTTTAGAGCACACAATTTGAACAAAGTCTCGAGCCCGACCATTACCCACGAGCCGAGTCATCAGTCCTCAGTGTCACGGATCCAAAGCCAATTGTGCCACGTCAACAACCCACGATATATTCGATGTAACAAGAGTCTCAAAGAGGAGTTTCTTCTTATCTCAAATCCAAATATCAGTTGATTTACAATTGTTTTCAAACCCATAATAAGCTTTCCATCCCCTAATAATCCTTTTCTCAATGATACAATTCCAATTGAGCTTATGGTGAATATCAATTCCAATATATTTGTATGAATTCACTTCCTCCAAGTTGTTGTCATATACAAAGGTATCATAAGGGATCTTATTGGATTTAATAATCATGACCTTAGTCTTATCAATATTAACAGTCATACCCATATTGGAGAAAAAATCCTTGAGGATTCTTAGTTGGTTTTCAATATCATAGGGACTCCTTGCCATAATAATGATCTCATCGACATAAAGAAGAAGATTGATGACTATACCAGTGAGAGTAGGGCCGAAACAACCTTCTTTTTCCAAGCAATCTTATAACTTATCAATGTATATGCCAAAAAGGGTAGGGGACAAGGGACAACCTTGTTTGACTCCGATATTGTCGCTAATCTCTTTTGACTAGGCCTCAATGTTTTTAAACTTAGCAGTAACATTCTCATACATCCTTATTGTAGTAACCCTCAACTCTAGAGGCACTTTTATCTCTTCCAACCTATTCCAAAGGTTTTTCCTAGGAACCATATTAAAATTATTTCTAAAGTCAACAAAACAACAAAAAAGATTGGTTTTAGTATTGTGTAACTCTTCTGCAATGATCCTAAAGGTAATAAGATGGTCCATAGTTGAATGATATCTCCTAAACCCAGCTTGGCCTTTATATCTTTTACTGTGAATTTCTAGCCAAAGGATAATATTCTTTTCCAAAATAATTCCATAAAGCTTGGATAAAATTGGGTTAATCATAATGGTCTTATAATTAGAGGGAATGTTTCTATCCCCATTTTTAAAAATAGGAACAATGAGGCTTTGCGTCCAGGGTTTAGGAATGCCCTGCCTGACTGCTAAATTGAAGAGCTTGTGTATGTGAGGGATAAGGATTGGCCCTCTGATTTTAAAAATTTCAGCTTGGTAGCCTTCAATGTCCTTAGCTTTCCCATTTGCAAGCCGCTTAACCTTGAACTCTATGTAATATAAAGAAAAAACTTCTTCCTTTGTAGGGACAATATGAATGGTTTCCATGGCATTAGGGAACTCGTAAATAATTTTAAAGTAGGAATTTCAGTCCCTTAAGGGAATCCTATTATTTTCATTAGTATTGCGTTTTAGAGTTTGGCTCCAGAACTTCTTAGGATCCAACTTATATTGTTGTGAAAGTTGCTCTTGCCTTTTATTGATATAGTACATTTTTTTCCCTTTTAATTAGGGCTTTGTACATATTGATATTATCGAGTTTTAAGGACTCATTAGAAGCATCCCTAATGGATTTGTAACGAACCTCCTCGTTACGACGATGAACCTCAAATAACAAGTACAATTTTAATTTTTTTTCTTCTTATTGTGTGTGCATGTGTGTGCAAGGGTAATATACACATTCGACTCTGCGTCGCCACCCGACGACTAACAAGACGCATACAATGACGAACACAACATGACGAACTAAGATACACATCAAGTATCTGCATGCATTGAACGACTACCAATCGACAATAAATAAGACCGACTACCTGCCCGTCCTACCCTGCAATGGTTAGGACCTCCAAGACACATAAGCAACTCTCAAGCCCAGGTTCCCATCGATTTTAGCCATTTAAGGTCTCAGGGCTGGTGACTGTTCTGAGGAACATGGAGGTGTCTACATCCCGCCCGACACAAGCAGACCAAGCCTTATAAGCCAAAAGACAATAACATAACCATCAAGATTGCAAACAACAAGGTTATCTACACTCAGGCATTTTACGATAACACAACACTATTAACTCATTACTACTATTACAATATTGCGTGGGAGGTGTATTTTCAATCAATTTCCAAGACAATGACAAATAATATAGCATGTAAGGTATTTAACACAGTCTATTCCGACCTCCATTACGAGCCCTTCAATACATGTCTAAAGTGCATAATGACATCAAGGTGTAATCTAAATTTAGTCTTAAAACAAATCAGTTGCGCAATTTTAAATTATAGTGTCATCAGAGTACTAGCTCAATCAATTACCTTAAATTGTTGTTAATTTCATAAGTATTCTATTGTAAATCATGATCTAATACTCATGTAGTTATATATAAAACATACATCAAAAATAGATTATTCACCCCTTAACAATCCTTACACTAAATTTCTCATCCCAATTAATAATAGCGATAATAATTGTAATTGTTATCATTAATAATTAATAAAAATAACACCTCATTAATTTAAACATGTTAATCTTAAAAATCTTAAACCACAAAAAAATCTTAAACCATTCACGACCATAAAGGATATTAAATACAGATTTGGTATTACTCATACGCCTCATCATTCAGAATAAAATGAATCTACACTATAATGGTTCATGTACTTTTCGGCACACCTATAACATGACAGAATAATAAAAGTCCGATTAAAAGATGTCATTGACTAAATAAGGCTAAGAATTTGGGGACAGTAACTGCACTTGGAGTGAGTATAGCTGCAAGGAAATTTTGAGTTTATAATTATTTTAGGTCATCCCTTTTTCAAGGGCATGGTTCAAGGCATAAAGAAAGTATCATAATGTGATTGGAATTATAAAAAGTTATGGAGAAAATTTCTCTTCTTCATTAAGATATTTAACTTTTATAACCAAAAAGAAATGCATAAACCAATTACGTACCTAAATTAATAGAAACAACTATATATATAATCAAATGAACTATTGGTTAGTAGGGAGGAAATTGTGATTCAAGGACGACCAAATAAAGGGCAGAGCTCACTAGAAAATATAATAACATCATACAAACAAGATCAACACGATCTTCATGAACCCTAAAGGTGGAACACCATCCCTATGAAGAATTTTACATGCCGAATCAACATCAACATTTAGAAGGTGATCATTTAAGCAGTGGAAGAGGAATACAGAATCAGAAACGTAATCAACAGGTGAAGTGAAGTAAAAGGTTTCAAGCTCAGGAGGTCAGACATCAAGGCGCAACCCCTCTTCATTAGACAAGGATGATACCTCCTGTACCACAAGGATCAAGTCAAGTAATCCATAGTTGAACTTCCAGGTAGTGAGGCGACTAGAACTTTCTTAGCAGAACCATAGACAAAAGCAACACTTTCAAGATTTGTAACCACCCAACTGGATGAGTAAAGGTTATCTGTAAAGTAACTAACAAGATGGATAAAATCGCACAAACCAGTTCAACGATCTTCACATCCATAAGGGAGTTTTATCAGAAGCGTTTAAATTGGTGGCCATCAGACAACATCCAAGGGGTTTTTAGAGTAAAACATGGAGGTGTCAGCTAGATACACAGCAAAGTTGTTGCGCATGCTCAACAGAAGGGGAATAAATTTCTCGTTGTACCTGACAGACAAGCGCCTTACTTCACTCAAGACACCGCGCCAATTAAAATTATTGCTGTGAAGTCAGAGTGCAAGGGAAGAGGGAAATCACTTGGAGGATTTACTAGAAAACGTTGGGTGAAACTTCATCAATAAAAATGCTGAGAAAAGGGAAAACTTTGGGCAATGGATTGATCACAGTGTTCTAAAATTCCCTCAGGAAAATGCAGAGATAAGTAACCGAAAATCATGTGGGTATCCTCCACCAAATTGCAGAGAAATACAACACCAAAAAACACAGATATATGTGGTCGAATCGAGTGGGTTCCCTCCACCAAACATAAGGAAATGCAACAAAAAAAAATGCAGAGGAAGGTGTTGAATCGAGTGGGTTTCCTCCACTGAAACACATGGAAAAAAAATACCAAAAAAAAACGCCCCAGGGGAATTCACCCAATGAATTTGATCAAGTAAGAACAAGTCTCACTCACGAGAAAGAAGCGCAAGTACCCAATAATAAGATGCAAATAAAAAAAACGTTCAGGTAGGATAACTACTACTGCAGAGAGATTTCATTGGAGAAACGAGGTAGTGTAACGAATTTATAATGTTAAAAATCAAAATTTGCAAATCACCCTTGCACACACAGTGAATTAACGTTGGGTACAGTGCCACAAACAACTTTCAGAGGACAAGAGAAGCGCAGGTCATAAATATTTCAAGCGTGGAGCTAAGTGTGTCTCTCCAAGAAAAAATGCAGACAAAACAAAAACGTAAGGCACAATTGTAGATCGCACAGAACCAAGGAAGGTCGGCAATGACGAGGTCATAAAATATCTTTTTATCCAATATTGACTAGCAACAACAAAGTTAAGAAGAAATATTGTTATATCCGTCAAACAATTAAAATCGCTGAAGAAAAGAAAAAGAAAACCAGTCAATCCAACTAGAACCCAAGCAGATTTAAGTCAAGTATTTTTCATCTCACAAGCCAATATAAAAATGTTGATAACATTGAGAGAGGGCCAGGGTCCTAATACCTTCAATCATGCAAAAATAGAAAGCGTACCGTTGCCTGATCGCCTGCTCTGAGTGACGTCCGCGCGCTCCATGCCGCTACCGTTCGTCGACCGTCGAGACCTCACCGGTACCTCCCATCCAATGCTAGGGGTACTCTGCTTCCCCCTTAGCCCCTCGAGCCGCAAAGGGGCCACACACTATCCAGATGGTACATCTAGCTCCCAGGTTGCCTCGCAAGGCCTAGCTAAAAGTCCTCTCCGAGCTGGGAAATCCCAACTCCCACAAGTAAATCAGTCAAGTCACTATTCCGGTAGCGTAACGTTATGCTAACAGTCGATCCCTTCTTCCTCCTCCTTCCTCTATTTTATAGAGTTTTAGAACTTCCAATATTTCCCTAAATCTCATTTAATTTAAGTTTTAATAAAAATCTTCTAAAAATTCTCCTTCGTACACGTGTCGTCCATCCCCCATGTTTCTCCATTAATTATTTTCTTTGATTAATGTAATTGTCTTATTTCCCTCACCCACCTAGAGTTACTCCTAGGTGTCCCTAGATTCCCTTACAGGTTTTAAAGACTTTCCCTAAAATGAAGTTGCTAAATTAGTTCAATTTAGAAGGTTCTTAATTACAGATTCTTTACTACGTTGACCTCCCGCTTTTTACCATAAGTTCCTCTTTTCCCCTTTTTAGGTTACCTCCATTCCCTAGTTTCCTAATTTTTATAATTTCCCTCTTTCCCCTTTTTATTAGAGCTAAAAATGGCAGTTGTGCAATTTTAACCTCTTTTCCTTTTATTATTAATTTAATATCTTTTT
>JASDQU010034522.1:10834-23902 GCA_032191745.1 Picea mariana | reverse complement strand
AAGCGGGAATCTGTGCAAGGTGTGCGCAGGCTAGTTGAAGCCTTAGAACTTATCAACTAAGGCGAAGGTTGAAGGACAACTGTTGCAAAGAGTGCACAGTGTCAAGAACTCAAATAACCAGAGGTTATTTGAAAGTCACCGCAAGGAGTGTGAGTAGGATACCTTTTGAAGGCTTGAGTTTGCAAGCTAAATCTTAGGAGGGATAATACCTTGAAGTGTTCAAAGGGAGACTGAAGCTAAAGATCGTCTCGCAGAGGTCAAAGTTTGGATGGAAATTCTTCGTGGAGAAAGTGTCAAATTTCTGTTGACCATCGAATCTCGCAGATCTATGAGGAGGTTAAGACCGAGCGTATTTTAGTGTTCAGAGGAGGAGTAGCGACCATTGGATGAGAAGCAACAGGAGTCATTGATTCCCCTTTGTAGAGGAATTTCATCATTTTGGTAATTCGGGGTTCAGGAAGCAGAGGAGACAGTGAGTTGGAATCACTGCATCACGAACTCCCAGTTCGCGAAGTCTCGAAATCTCATGCTCGAATTTTGGCATTTTGGAGTTCAGGGTTTAAAGAGGGAGACGAACGTAGGTGAATGTTCAATCAAGTCCCAAAAGCCAAAAAACCTGGGTGCACAGGTGGAAAGAGTCAGCAGGAATCAACCTTTGTTGACATTTCGGGTTTCGAAAGTTGCAGAGTCGAGAGGCTTGCATCAGGATTTGCGAAGTCACGAAATCTGAAATCCCTTCTTGGGAAAAGTCTCGATCGTATTGTTAGTGAGTCAACTTTCAAAGTTTCAGGGTTCATCATTTTGGCAACTACGAGGAAAAGGAGCCAGAGCGCTTTACATTAAAAATCTCGAAGTCACGAAACGTGACATGGATTGAGAGCATAATTTCGGCATTTCGAGTTTCAGGGATTGAAGAGTCAATGACTCAACATCAGGTTTCCTGAAGTCGCGAAATGTGAAAGGCGCCTTTTGGCTTGGCCTGAGGATAAAGATCTGTGGTCGTATGGAGGTGGAGACCTTCGCCTAGTGTGTGTTTGCATAGGTGAGGTGTTCATGAAGGACCTATGGATCGAAACCGTGGGGTTCCAATAAGGGCTTGAAAGAGCTATTTCAGTTCTGTGGATTCGAAGAAGATCGATCCTGTGCAGATCTTGGCTCGAGGGTCGGGAGTTCTACATCAGAAAGTTTACGGTCTTCCCTTTTTATTTTAATTCTTAGTGGAAACTAGGCCCACATATTGGTTGGAATTTTCCATCCCAAACGAGAGTGAGTCTCGCCATTAGTCATTTTCCCTTACCTACTTGACAGGCCATTTGGACCCATCAAATATGCCTCAATGAGGTTTTCATTTAGGTATTTATTATATTTTTTATTTTTTTATTTTTTATTTTAGTATTTGTATGGATTGAGAGCATTTTTGTATTCAATCACATTCAAATTTTGTGCTCTCATTGTGTTTGTAAATTCATCCCCTATTAGAGGCTTGTTGTATCTCTTGAGCCAAAATCCATTCACTAATAAGCGAATCCCTTCTTTATATATAGTCCTTATTTAGACTGAGCCATTTTCATGACACTTTTTGATGAATTATGGCCCTAGCCATATTGTCATCATTTTTCCTTTGAAGTCCTTAAATATGGATTCAAACAATAGGGCCTAGTCTCCTTCCTTGAAATTGTGAGGTTTATGCTCTTATCATGCCATATTTTTCTTTGTAGCTATACTACCTCGGTGTTGAAGAGTTATTACATTCTATATTCATCTAAAGAATTTAATTGTTGCAATATTTTCTTGTTGTGCTAATGAGATGTCCATCTTTAGTTCAGATGCTTTTCTTAAAATGAAAAAATAAAACTCAATGGCCAGCATGGATTTCTTACCATAAACTAACTCATAGGGTGCAAACCTTGTTGTAGTCTTCCATGTTATATTATATTCCCATAGTGCCTCTATCATATTTATTTCTCAGTCCTTTTTGATAATGTTGACTATTTTGGTGAAGATGTTCTCTAACTCTCTATTGGTCACTTTTGCTTGTCCGGGTGATAAGGACTAGAATTCTTGTGGTGGATGTGATGTTGTTGCATGATGTTTTCTATGAGATTGGAGGTAAATTTATCTCATTGGTCTATGACTATCTCCTTAGGATATCCAAATATAGAAAATATGTCATCTTGTAGGAATTCATCTGATTTCATTTTGTAGCTACTCTCATTTCTTTCACTTCAGCTAACTTGGTTAGGTGATTAGTGCACACAAGGATGTATCTTTTTTTTTTTCCCGAAGGAGGGTCAATGGGCCCTATAAATTCCAAGCCGCACTTATCAAAAGGTTAAAGTGATATTTTGGTTTTTAATGGAATTTCATATCTTTTTGTTGATTACCCCATCCTTTAACAGTCATCATAGTGAGAAGTATATTTCTGAGCATCCTTCTATAATGTAGGCCAATAGTAACCAAGCTGTAAGATTTTGTAGGTTGTCCTCTTAGTTGCATAGTGTCCTCCACATTGTTCATCATGGAAACATGTAAGATGTCATGAACTTCATCTTCTCTTATACATCTCCTTACGATGTGACCTAGCCCAATCTTGAAAAAATATTTTGCAATCCGTGTCTAATGTACTCTTTCTTACAATTTTGCATATATCCCTATAGGAAAGATGTTGAGGAAACCTCCTTGTTGTAAAGTAGTTGGATATGTCAACAAACTAGGGGGTTTGTACTAAATTTACAAAAAGGAATTCATCTAGAAAATAATCATCTATCATCTATCATTTCTTCATCTACAGGATTCATTAATCTTGATAAAAAATCTGCAACAATATTTTACTTTCCTCGCTTGTCAAGAATGGTTAAATCAAATTGTTGCAATAGTAATAGCCACCTAATTGTTCTTCCATTAATGTCAGGTTTGTTCATTAAGTATTTGATAGCGGAATGATTAGTATGCACAAACACTTGATATCTTGTAACATAATGTCTAAATTTGTTTAGAGTGTAAACTACTACAAGAAGTTCCTTTTCAGTGACAGTGTAATTTAGATCTACACCAGATTTTTTTTTCTTATAAAATAGATTGGATAAGGATTCATCTCTTCATTTTGTCCCAAAAAATCCCCTATTTCTTTTTTTAAGCATCTGTATGGATGTGAAAAGGAACAATCTAATTTGGACCTTCAAGAACATGGGTTGTTATGAGTTTTTCTTTGATACTTTAAAATTCCTTTTGACATTGTGGTGTCCAACATAAGTCTATATCTTAGACAATAAGGTAAACATAGGAGAGGTTATTTTGCTAAAATATTTCATGAACCTTCTTTAATAATTTGCATGTCCAAGGAACCTTCTAACGTATTTTTTTGTTATTGGGGTAGGTAGATGTTTGATGATATTTATTTTGTTTTGATCTAATTAAACCCCTCTAGAAGAAAAATGGTGTCATAGTACAACCCCCTCATTCATAAAAATATTAAATTTTTCATGGCTAAGAGAGAGGTTCATTTCTTCACATCTTTGGAGAACTTTATCAAGATTAACTAATGCTTCATCAAATGAGTTTCCATACTAAGTGAATTCATCCATGTATATTTATACTATGTCATGGATGAGTCTGAAAAATGTTGAGTACATCCCTTTGAAAAGTAGCTAGGTAATTGCATAGGTAAAATGGAAGGATTATGTAGGAAAAGGTACCCCATGGGCAAGTGAAAGTAGTTTTGTCTTGATATTTAGGGATGATTTGTATCTAATTATATCCACTAAATCCATCTAAAAATGAAAATTATTATTTCCCTACTAAGACATCTAGGACTTTATCGATGAAACGTAAGGGAAAATGATCTTTCTTGGTAGCTTTATTCAATTCCTTGTGGTCCACACATATTCTTCATTTTAAATTATTCTTGGGGATAATGACTAATGGTAAAACCCACTCACTATCCAAAATTGGGTAAATGAACCCAAAATCTAATAGTTTTTGTAGTTCTTGCTTGACAACGTCTTTTAGTGCAAGGTTCATTCTCCTCTAAGGTTGCCAAATTATTTTGAAATATTCCTTAATGTATATATGATGAGTGCATATGGAATGATGCATTCATTTTATCTCTCTATAGTCCCATGCAAAGGTTACAATGTATTTTTTTCAGCACAACTAATAATTTTTGCTCATATTTATCAGTAAGGATAGTGTTCATTTTCAATGATTTAAAGGGGTGGATTTCTATGGTTTTGATAGTGGGGTTATCAGTTTCTATTGTAAATATTTTTTCCCGTGATTTCCCTTTTTTTTCATCAGATATTTCAAATTTATTTTCATCAGTTATTCCTTCTATTTTTACATCACCCGGGTACTAATTTTGCAGAAACAATGAAATGAAGTTGTCCTCATCAATTGGGCTGATACCCAAGGTTGTAATAATGGTACAAATGGGATAGATAGAGGTCTGAATCAAATCCTCTTCCTCTTATTCTACCCACACTGGAAAATTTTATATCATTAGTGGCTGAGGAGGAGGGTAAAGGACAAGTTGTTTTTGGGACTATCCATTGGTAATGGTCATATTCCATTATCCTAAAACTTATGTAGGCATTTTTTGTGGATAGCCAAGTTATTCCCAAGATGAGAGGATATCCATTGATATTAGACTTGGTTTGGAGAACTAAAAAATCAATGGGGTATTCTCAATAATCAATGGAGACCATTATATTTTCTAGCATTCCCTCAAGTTTCACTATAGACCTATCTACAAGTTGAAGCATGGTGGATGTATGTCTTAGGAGTCCCTGAAGGTTTAGTCTCAACATTATCTCCTTAGTCATGAAAATTTTTACCGCCCCTAAATCTATAAAATTATTTTGTATTAAGTTGATATTAATATGCACATTCACTACACAACTACCTGAATCCAAATATTTAGGAACAATTATTCTCCTAGGCATGAGATATGCTAATTGTCCTATGTCATTGGTTGTAGGAGTGTGATTTTTCTTCCTCCTATGATTATTTATACATTATTATTTGATGAATTTGTTATATATAGGTACAAATAATATAGCTTGAAGGAGGGGTATTGTGTATGTCTTCTTAATATTCAACCTTTTAGGGTAATGTGGATCTTGTGGTTGAGGTAAGAAGGTGTTCTCATTTTTAGGCTCTAAATATTTCATATGCTATGGGGTTGGAGGAACCTATAAGACATTTCATGATCTAAGGTTTATTTTTTGAACGACTAAGCAGTAGTTATGATATGTGGTTGCATTACTATATACATGATTAACCTTCTTATTACTTGGATTAGGAGCAGATTGAGCAGGTAATGGAGGTTGTTTTGGGGAGTTTTATTTGGTTGAGAAGGAGGAGGAGGAATCAATGTTTTTTTATGAAAATTTTGGGGCTTCCATCCTTGTGGAGGATGAGTCCATTGAGGGTTTTGAACTTGAGGTGAGTTCTAAAATGATTGATATGTAGAAGGAATGGATTGTCCTTGGTATTGACATTTATTTTCCATTTTCCAAGGGGGTTTCTTAGGATTATGCCAAGGTTGATAAGGAATTTGCGTCCACCAAAATATTGAGGAGGGTTGTAACCTATACCTGATTAGAAGGATCTTGGCACTCCTAGTCATATTTGGTTGATGAAGCATATTGACTCTACATTTTCCTCTCCTCCTTGGAATGTAGCCTTTAAACCTGGAAGATAAGTAAATTTGTTAGTGGCATAATATTCTTCACAAATTTCACATACCTCTATGATTTTAAGTGGACATTCATTCCTAGGATTCCTATTGGTGCATCTAGGGAAAAATATAGCTAGTGCCTTTTGTGCTTCTTCATGTTTTTTATYTATTTGCAATKTATCAAWTTTCATAGCTACTGAATGGAAAATATTAGTMTTCAAATATTTTAATAATCATYCTATCTCTTTTTTTATAATAATTGAAAGGTTAGAAGATTGTGTTACCATTCTTTTACCATTTCTACCTTTCTTTATGGAAGATCTAGAGTGATTCTTGAATATTTGTTTAATGTCTCCGTAATTCATCTAGTAGATATCTCCATTTGATATAAGATTCAATGTTTCCATAAGTTCTTCCCTTACTCCTCTAAGTATGGTGAATCTTCATCCATAGTGAAATTGTGGGCTCTCTCATAGCTCAGTTGAAATCTTTCCTCGAAATATTATAGGGATTCATCCACCCCTTGGGTCGTCTAGAAGATTCCATCTCTTGTATCTCTTGCTCTATAGTAGTCCTTGTACATGTTTTTGAATTTATTCTTCATTTGGTCCCAACTTGTAATGTTTTCTCCTTCCAATCTCATGAACTATATTAAAGATAAGTCCTTTAGAGTAGAGGGAAAGAACTTGAGATTTTTCTCATCTGTGGTATAATCATAAGTTCTGCACACAACTACAAATTCAAAAAAAAAGTTGTCAATATCTTCTGAGATAAGGCCATGGGAGTGAGGTACGGTGTAATGGTTGATGTTTTTCATTTTGGTTTCCCCATTGGTTTCTCATATAGGAGACTCAAATACCTCTGCCTAATATTCCTCATCAGTCATTGTGTGGTGATATGGATATTTTCCTCCTTCTGAGAGATTTTCAAAGTCCCTCGCTCCTCTTTCTAAGAAATATTCAAGAGTTTATGGAGTTTTTGGCAAAAAGTGTTATGCAACTAGCTTGTTGATGTTCTTTATTGCTTAGACTTGTTTCTATGGTGGGGAATTTAGGTAAAAATTCTCTTGTTATATTCCTAGGTCAATTCATTCATATAAAAAAATTGAAAACAAAGGGAAATGCAACAATATTTTTCTTTTCTAAAATATTGCTAGAAGGTATGCATGAAAAATGAAAATGATGTGTAAATTTTAGCACCGCCCAGGTAATGACACCAAAAAGTGGTGGGCCTTGGAATAGAAACAATAATTCTACCACTTCCTTAKSTTGGTTATTTAATTATCAACYTGGAGTTCATACAAACATYTGAGGTATAGTGSMAAATATATGCAGAATACACTTATTTTGTTTTATRCATCTATCTWTTGGTTGGGACTGATGATACCCTAGGTATTACTCTAAGAAATTTACAAGGGGGATAAATCACTRAATTGAATKAAATGAATGAGAATTAATTATAATCACACATTTMTAAAAKGAAATTAATCTAAGTRCATAAAGGAAAATCACAYGTTTTTKAATGGAGAACTATTCTAATCACACGATGTTGAAAGGAAATTAATCTAATTRCATAAAGGAAAATCAAACTKTMTTGAAAGGAGAAATATTMTAATCACATATTACTRAAAGGAAATTGATMTAATTGCATAAAGGAAAACCACACCTTGCTCAAAGGARAAATATTCTAATCTCTAKAAAGATTTGTTTCAATCTAAGYTSCAAACCYCTTATGAAGTACCRTATCTRGATRCCACCTCATTAACATTAAGAACCATCATTAATGAAGTGAAATGAATGAAAKAAGTTATAATATAAGTTRTCMTATAGGAACTATAATAGTTCTACATGAACTGTAACAATTCTATAGGAAGCTTGCAGGAAAAACAAGAAAGGTCCAAATAGCTTACTTAACTCTTCCTAAAACTAATGAGATGATAAAAAATGATAATGATGTGGGAATGAAATTATGATCCTGGAAAACAATCTTGACCAAATCTTATAAACCTGTAATAGCTTTTATAGGAAGCATAATGAAATTACAATAACAAGAAAAACATGTTATGTAAAATAAAACTACACTACAATCATGAATAAAATGATATGATTGGCTATTTAAATACCTAAATATAACTAAAAAATGAAGTTGAAACAAAACAACAAAAGAAGAAGGAAATTATAGAAGGATCCTTGATCCATCTTGAGTGGTCCCTACCCAAGCAGCACAAGGAACCTAAAAAGACTAATAAGATGAAAAGGAAAAAATATTTAATGATTAATCACTCTAAGTACATTCATGGAGCATGGCTCCAAGTCTTAAAAATATCTGAATAAAATTAAAAAATACAATACTCAATCATGTATCAAATCTTTGTCTTCCTCAAGGCTAATCTTTGAGGTGTATTTATACTTCTAGAAAACTCAACCCTATCCTGAAATCAAGGAGAAATTGCAGGGATTTGTTCCCCAATGGTCCATCCTTCATAATCATTTTCTTCATTGGTTATATTTTGGATCCTTCAAGTTAGAGTTTGAATATAGTGGCTCTTTAATATTTTGGAAGTGAATTTGGTGGTAGGTAGCGAAACGATTCCTTGATTTTCTCCATGTGTCGGGATCTTCATCCATTCATGAGTGGTTTTACTTGTGGAGGTTATGCTACACATATAATTTTATCATGAATTTTAGGCAAAAATATAAACATTACTCATCATATCTCAAACTCAATATAATTCATTAAATAAATTGCAAAACAACCACATTTCATATTAGGCGTAGTAAAAAAGGTGAGTTATTAGGTACATGGTAGTAAAAAATATATCTTTGATGGGCCCTTTATATAGGCATTATAGATGCGCATCATGTAGGTGCTTGGATGTTCAAACATTTAGCCTTCTCCCACCACCTTCTTCTCAAAATGTGGCTCCTATTAATATGGTCACTTATGTTACCAGTGGATAACTCGAATTTTCTAATCCTTGGGTGGTACTGAATCCTTCAGAAGTGATGTCCTACGAGGACCACATTCCACTTCGGGTGATTAATATTTCCTCCCTGGAGATCCAGTTGGAATCTGTTGACATTGATTTGGAAATCCATCCTAATATGGAATATGATCATCCTACTCCACCCACTTGATTTGTTGACTCTCCAACTTTATATGACTTCCTTAATTTCAAGTTGCCTTCAAATGAGGCCATCTTGGAATCCATCAGTTCATTCGATAAGCTAAAGGAATATGTGAAGCATCAATCATGTATTCTTCTTGATTAGAAACAATTGAGAGTTAACATGATGAGTCTTGATTCGAGACATGGGCATTTTTGGAGGAATCCAATGAAATGCCATGTATTGACCATATTCAACCTCAGATTATTTTTTTAGAACATGCCACTAAATAATATTCTCTCAATTACACCAAACATCAACGTTTCGTTCTATTTATGCTTGAATCCATCGGGACCGAAACGACAACCTCACGAGGATATGATCCTCCTACATTTTTGAAGAGGTGGTTCTCCTCTTTGGCTAAAAGATATATCTTTGAATATCTTGGATTAGGAGAGTGCAAGGAAGCAAACCCTAAATATTTATTGCTTGAGATTATGAAATAAAATGGTTCTTCAACAACCTGAATACAATCTTTATGTGGAGAAAAAGTATTTTTACAATAAGAAAAGATTGAAGGAGGGCTTCAACACCATAATTAAATTGTGATCAACATCACACACAATATTCTTAACAATATATAAACGCATCCATATCTTCTTCATAATAAATAGGAGAGAATGATTTGATCATATCAAAGAATTTTAACAGAGTACTGCAATTAGTAAGAAACAGAAATTGATAGGTCAACCTCAAATATCTCATACTTAAAACTCAAAGTTACAAGATACAATTAAGATCAACCTCGAAGCAATTATTTGTGGAGTTTATTCATGAGAAATGTTCTTCATTACCAAAGATTTGACAGCCATGTATGTGGCTGCAAATACTCCATGATCATATAAGAAAATTATGTAGAAGAATAGGAGAAAAACAATCAACAACTCAGCCTTGCGTCCAACTATTACACATCAAAGTTCTTCGCTTCAACAGTGTCGCAATTTCATTGTCATAAGTTTTGTAAGTGTTGTAAGTGGCGCATTCTCTTTCCCTAAGTGTCCTATCACAAACAACACCATGGAAACACTTGATACAACCCCTAAAACATGTTAGAAGAGGAATCCCCATCATCTGATAGTCGAAACAAATGTTTTTACTAGGGAATTACTCATCTTGGTACCCTTTTGGGAGATCAACACTCCACTGCTCATAAACAGGGAGCGCTAGTGCTCCTTTTCCATCTCATGGGGAGAATTGTAGCGATATGTTTCCCATATTAAGGGAGTTCTGGTCTAGTTGAGGAAATCTTGGAATAAATCCCACTTTCTTCTAAAGACATCTATGGATGGATTAAGTTAGTTTGGATCGAATCTAACTCGAGGGCTACATCTGAGGAAGATATCACAACTATTGGAGCCATATCCTCAACTAATTCCAAATATACCCAAAGTAGTTGAGCCTCTCAAAGCTTATAAATGGAGGCATTCCCATGGTGAAAAGGGTGAGAAAATCAGAAAAGCATTGTTTATTTGATTGTGGATCTTTTGAGCAAAGGTTGGATAAGGAGGTCTTGGAGAGGTTGTTGCAACATCATTTGAAGATTGTAAGTTTCCTTTTGAAGTTCTCATCTAATATACTTGGTTTGTTTCCTTCAAGTATGTGGTTTCATGTGCTTGTCTATGTTTAATCTGATTTGCATAGATGAATTTTCTTTGCCTAATCCATTAGAGTAGAAGGAAGTTGTTTGTTTCTTGATCTCCGTTGCAGGTGTTGATTTGTGCCAGAAATTGGATCAAACTTGCAGACAAAAGTAGCTAGGAAAAATGTCGTAAATGGGTTTATAGGAATGGTAGTGTCCAAATTATTGTTTATGGCTTGGTATAGGGGTCAATAATCCAAGGGAAAGTTCACAAGTCCGCAGGTGAATATTTCCGTAACAGAATTTGGTGACTCCACTGTGGAGGAACTTTCATTTTGTTCTTCCCTTGGTTCGTTCGTGATTTTTTCCTATCCTTAGATCCTATCTGCTGATTTGATCTATTTTTACATCTCTTTTGTATTTTATAGTTGTCTCACAGAGCCTCTTACTAAATTTTCCTGAGTTACTGAGATTTTTGAGATTTTTCTCAAACTTTCCTCAAAACCAGCGCTCCCCTACAGTTCAATTCAAAGTTTTATTCCTTTTTTAGTGCTCCGCAAAAGTCTACTAGGGAGCACTGCAACTCTCTAGTGTCTCGGTTACCAGAGCGTTGATTTTCCTTTCTTTGGGAATTTCAGGGTTTCTTGCTTGTTGGGTATAGTCTTTAGATCTCTTTCTCTAACTTAGAATTTATTCTTTCTAATCTTGTCCTCTGTTTGACTAAAACTTGTTGTCTTCCATTCTTTTTAGTATTGAGTTTGTGTTGTCTTTCCTGATTGCAAAATCGACCTTTCTTTCTCAAATTTGGTTTCTTTTTTCCACTCTTCTCGATTATTTGATTGATTGGAGGATTTCACAGGGAAGATCATCAATCGCAGATCTATTCTTTTCTTTATATTTGATCCCTTACTAAATTCTTGAAGAATTTAAAGTATGAATTTTGATTTCTTAGTGTTCTTCTTTGAGTGAACAGTTTGGTAGTTGTTTTTCTTTCGGTCTCTTATTTACTGTTGTGGGTGTCTTTGTTTGTGTGCTTTTTGCTTCTTACTTTTTAAAATCACAGTAGTGAACCTTTTTCATTATTAGTGAAAGTACAAAGTATTAAACGAACATCTTAGTTTGCATCTTCAATCAAACAAAGAAGTATTTATATGCATTGGTTTTGGACGTTATTTTTTTTTTCTTTATTTTGGAAATTGTCTGAATTCTTGTTTGAGAACAAAATAGCATAAAATTTTACATTCTTGAGTGTTTGTTAGTGACGTAAGAAAATAAACTCTTCTCCTTCCTGTAGCTAGAAGTTCATTGAAAAGAAAATTTACATATCATTCTTTTTACCTTCTTGTGGATTCAAGTCTCAAATATCATCAGTTTCTCTATCATTCACCCTTGTATAAAAAATAACCACAAAAATAAACGCTAATTAAAATTGAACTAGAAACTTTTATTTGTTGAGATCTTTACACCAACAATAGACTAGGACTAGATCTTTGGAGTAGGATGTGAGAATAACTCTCCAAATAATTCACGACAAACTCAGAATATTTTGATAGGGAGAGAAAATCCAACCTTTGTATAAGCATAGCCGGGATCCCCCTCTCACATAGGGGTTAAACACGAGGTTGTGTGTGGGAGAGAAACATATATTATCCCTCTGAGGCTTAACCAATTGTAGTAGTACAATTGTATATTGGGATTTCTTCTTGAGGATAAATTGTTTTCATTTGGTATCAGAGCTTTGTGAATTTTGAATCCGTTTAGGGTCCTCTGGAGTTTACCAGTCCATTTGTCCTCAGTTCTCTTGAAGAATTTTGGACTTCATATCCTACCCATACATTTGGACTCGACTGTCGATTGTACCCGCCCAGAGGCTAACTGTGAATTGGTATCCTTAGTGGCCATAATATTTAGGGTCCTTACACGAGGTGACGGTGAAAGGAAGTCTTTGTTGTACCTGGAACAGATGTTGGTCAAACTCACTTGGGCTCTTTGGAGGGTAACACACGGGTAAAACTATGAGGGAACTTGCACCAAGGCATAAGTCTATTAAGTAGGTTGCCAATGTAATTGTTCCACCCACTCAAACCCTATCCCCTTCTCACTTTGATCATGTGATGTTGGATTTCATCACCAACTAGTACGTTCATTAAGAGAAGTTATTATTTTTCTTGTTGGTTCTCTAGATTGTTTAGTGTATGTTGTTTGTTTACTTTAATTGTCCTTAAAATTGGTATTGTGGCTAATAAAGGTCTTCGTCGATCACGTATGATGAAAGGGTTTCCTCCAAAAGGCTATTAAGCCATACCTCCTAACTCACCTAAAGACACTTACCATGAAGAGCTCGAAAACTATTCAGACATTGGGAGTGTCGCCACTCCTTTGATCGAAAATCCTGAGAGAGATTTAGTAGCAGTTCAGGAAGGTTCCACCCTTGCTGCAAACCCGAATTTGATAATCCCTCATGATCCACTCCTTATCTAGGTAGACTCCGCAGGTAACATTGTAGTAGGAGATCACCCTAGACTACCGTCAAGGCCATACGATCAACTAGACATGGAACCACGACAACCAAATTTCAATGAAGAATATACTACCAATGTTCTCTCTATTGAAATGGTAGATCCACAACAAAATCTTGTTCGTCC
>JASDQU010034522.1:0-10734 GCA_032191745.1 Picea mariana | reverse complement strand
TGAGCAAAGTTGGATTGAAAGGTGAAGAGCACAATCTGGTCGTGTCTCTCAAATTTAGTGTTACAAAATGTGTGAGGGGAAGATACAACCAAGGAATTGTGGGATAAGTTAGGGGATTTATATTAGTCTAAGTACCCAGTAAACAAATTGTTCCTGCAGAAGAAGTTGTACATCACGAGGATGAAAGATGGAGAGTAGGTAAAAGAGAATTTAAATGCCTTCAATATTATTGTAAGTTAGTTATTGTCTATTGATATTAATATTTATGATGAAAATAAGTCTATTAGTTTATTCTTCTCTTTACCAGACTCATGGGATAGTCTAGTTGTAGCCATAGGCAACACTGAAACTACTTTAAGATTCGATGATGTGGTCTCATCCTTGTTGTTGGAGGAGATGAAGTGGAAGAACACAGAAGGATAGAGAACAAATGACTTATTTGCAAGAGGACGCTCCTAGGAAAAAAATAGATCTAAGTCCTCAAGTGGGAGATCTAAATCTCCCAAAACATTTGTAAGGGTGTGTTGGAGATGTGGAAAAGGAGGGCACTACAAGAAGCAATGTAGATCCAAAAGTTTTTAGCGAGGGAAGGGATATGATGATGTTCCTTATATAGAAGATAAAACCTTTGTAGATGAAGGAGGGTATGCGTAATTGTCTTCTTCAAGAACACATGCAGATCATGAGGCATGGTTGGTAAACTTAGGTGCATCCTTTCATATGGTTCCTCATAGGGAGTGGTTTTTCAAATATGAAAGGTATGATGGAGGTGATTTTTTTCTAGGAGATGAATCAAAAACCAAACTCATAGGAAAAGGAAAATTCAAGTTGAAGGTCATGGATGGAAGGATTATAACACTCCCTGGTGTTCTACACATCCCATAATTGGCCATAATTTTGATTTCTTTAAGCAAAATTGATGATGCAGAGGTAAAAACAATGTTTGAAAAAAGAACCTATAGGATGGTTCGAGGGGCAATGGTATTGCTGAAGGGAGTTCATATTGGAACTCTATATAAGCTGCCAAGAAGTACTATTAATGATGGGTACAATAGTTATGTTGTTCCTAATATTGGAGCTAAAGAAGAAGAGAATCCTATTGTCTCTGGAGAAAATATTATGTTGTGGCATCAAAGATTGGGGAAAATTGAAGAGAAGGGCCTTTGAGTACTACACGGTAAAGGTATGGCTAAAGGTATGGCCAATTTTTGTTTGAATTTTGATTTCTAACATTGTTTATATGGGAAGAAAAATTGTGTAAGATTATGCTATGGAGCTATGAGAGTAGAGGGGATTTTACAGTTGGTGCACATTGACGTATTTGGACCTATGTTTGTTCCATCACTGGGAAAATATATGTATTGTGTCTCATTTATAGATGACTTCTTGAGGAATACATGGATGTATTTCCTCAGGAATAAATCTGAAGTCTTTGACAAATTCAAAGAGTTTAAGGCTCTTATGGAGAATCAAATAGAGAAAAGAATTAAGTTGTTGAGAATGGATAATGGTGGATAATTTTGTGGACATGAATTCAAGGAATTATGTAAGAAGTGCAGTATAGCAAGGTAAAAGACTACTGCATACACACTTCAATAGAATGGAGTTAGAGAAAGGATGAACAATATGTTGATGGAAAAAGCAAGGAGCGTGCTCAATGGTGTCGAGTTAGGATAAAATTTTGGGTAGAGGCAGTGGGTACTACATGTTACCTGGTCAATCAATCACCCTCATCAATGTTGGATGAGGACTCCATGTGAGGTATGGACTAGTAAGAAATCCTTTCTTACACATCTCATGGTATTTGGTTGTGATTCCTATGTTCATGTTCCAAAGGAAAATAGGAGTAAGATGGATAAAAAGGATAAAAAGTGTTTCTTTATTGGTTATAAATTCAATTAGAAAGGTTATAAGATTTGAAACCGAGAAACTAAGAAGGTAGTGTATAGACGATATGCGGTATTTAGAGAAATCAAATATGTTTCCAAACAAGAATTCCTACCAAGGGAGGAATAACTAGAGAAAATATAATTTGAATTGAAGATAATGAATCAGACTCTACAAAACAACATGAATAGTAATAATAAGAAGACTCTCATACTCCAATATTGAGGAGATCGGTTTGAGAAAGAAGGAAACTAGAAAGGTATACTCCACCTGATTTCTATTCAATTTTTTCTTTGTTTATTACTAATGATGATCCTGGAACTTTTAGGGATGCAGTGGATTCAGAGGATGACAAACTTTGGAAAAAGGCAATGGTTGAAGAAATGACATCCTTGGAGAAGAACGAGACTTGGGATCTAGTGGATTTGCCAAGTTAACTTCTCTTAGATTTATTTTATTTGTTGCTTTTGCTTTTGATTTTGAATTAGAATGTACGGATGTAAATACAAAATTTCTACATGGGCATATGGACGAAGAAATCTACATGAAGCATCCATAAGGCTTTGTTGTGAAGGGAAAGAAAGAGTCAGAATGTATGTTGAAAAAGTCCCTATGTGGGTTAAAGAAATCACTAAGGATGTGGTATCAAAAAATTGATACTTATATGTTGGGACTTGGCTTCACAAGGAGCAAATCCTATCACTGTGTGTATTTCAAGTTAGTTGGTGATCATCTTATTTATTTTGTCCTGTATGTGGATGATATGTTGCTGATAGGAAATGACAAGGAGATTATTTAGGGTGTGAAAACTAAGTTGTCCTCTAAATTTTRCATGAAGGATTTTGGTGCTGCAAATTTCATTTTGGGCACGGAAATTAAARGAGATCRGGAAAAAARGAAACTCTAGTTAAATMAGAGGAAATATGTCGAGACAATATTGTATAGGTTTAATATGAARGAAAGTAAATTGGTTWGGGTTTCTATTCTTRTAGTTGTAAATTTATTTTCATATYAGTGTMCCAAGACACAGRAAGAGGAAGAGGACAYGTCYCATATTCCATATGCTAGTGCARTTGGAAATTTCATGTATGCAATGATTTGTACTAKACTRGACATTACAAATGCAATGAGAGTTTTGAGCAGGTATATGTCAAAACYAGGGAAGGAGCATTGGAAAACAATAAAGAGAGTTTTCAATCATTTGTGTGGCACTAATACTTATGGATTATGTTACCAAGGAAGACCAACATTGGACGAAGTTTTGGAGATACATGGCTTTGTTGATGTAGACTGGGCTAGATATTTGGATGACAGAAGATCTACAAGTGGGTACACGTTTAACCTATTTGGAGGAGAAATCAATTGGATGAGAAAAATACAGTCTGTAGTGACACTCTCAACTAAAAAATATGAATACATGGAAGCCACTCATGCAAAGAAGGAAGTAATATGGTTATATAGATTGTGTTTAGGTATTGGGATTTTACAACAAGATGTAAGCATACATTGTGATGGTTAGAGTGCAATCTCCCTGGTGAAGAACCCAACTTATCATTCAAAGACAAAGAATATGAATGTTTAGTATCATTTTGTGAGAGACATGGTTGATATAGGAAGGTGTTGTTGATGAAGGTGGACACTTTGAAGAATGTTGTAGATTCATTGACAAAGTYTGTGAGCACTAAGAAGTTCTCTTGGTGTAGAGAAATAATAGGCATTGATGTTATTGGTGTGATTAATTGTCTAATTAAATCATCCAATGGATTCAATTGTCAACCCAGGGTAAGTCTTTTATTACAAGGTTATTGTGCAATGTTTATGCAGATAAAGAACTCTCCTAACACTTTCTGATGAATGAAATCCACTAATCACGGATTCTCTGCACAACTACTATTAACAAACTAAATCCTTATACCAAATTAAGTTGCAACCAAGTAAGATGCTTAAAATTAATTCATAAGAATCAATCGACCTTATTTAAACTAGTTGCTAATCACTCACTCCTTCCTACTTATGAAATCTCAAGGAAATTCACAAAACACACTGCTAAAAAGAAAAGAACAAGTTTGTCAACAATATTCTTCTGTAAAGAAAACACACCCTCACTGCAGTTAATCATGACACACTCTTGGAATTGAAATGATTGTTGCATTTAACTGAAAACTCACGCATACAGAATTGGAATAAAGCACTTGTTGAAATTGAATTGATAACACATTCATGTAGAATTGAAATGAACACTTGCTACAATAAAAGAGAAACAGACTCATACTGAATTGAAGTGAAACACACTAGTAGTAAATCAAACTCTAACAACTATAATTGAAACAGCTCACTCACATCAATTATCTACACTAGGAATTGAACTAAGGAAAATAATAACAATATGATCTAGTGATGCTAATCTAACTAATAGTACATGAACAACAACCCTGCTAAAGAGGAGGGCCCTTCCTCCTTAGCAGTGGTGAAAAACTATAGAAACTACAAATTTAAGCACTACTAAATCGATACCACAACTTGTCAGATATTTATTATTCAATCAAGAGGTGCAAATACAATTGTTGTTACACAAGTCTGTTGACTATCCTCTATTCTCTAAAAACTAGCCTAACCTGGGAGAAAATATGCTCTACCCTTTTAAACCTTTTTTTCCTCTTCTAATCTCGGAAATATTACAATTATGAATAGCCTTGAGAATCTTTTGATTCTCAAGTGATTTGATGTATTCTTAGTTAATAAGATAGAGAGGATATGAAATATTCCTGTAACTGATTACAACTTATGTAAATGAGTTTTATGGAAATAGTCGGTCGAACTGTCCTATTATCTGGGAAGACATCCCGTGTTCAAAACATAAAATAGTTGCGACTTTAATGTAAGCCACATTATCAGATAAATAAATTCTTGACATACGCTTCCACAGGTCAATGATATAGTCATCATCAATAGTGATCCTTCGGTGGTAACAACATTCTATAGTAGTGGAATTTTCATATCAAGTCTCAGAGTAGCAACACCTCAGAGTAGCAACACCTTGGAGTAGCAGCACCTCGGAGTAACAACATCTCGGAGTAACAACATCTCGGAGTAACAACATCTTGGAATAGAAACACCTCAGAGTAGTAGCACCTCAGAGTCACAACACCTCAGAGTAGCAACATCTAATTATTTTGCAAGATTCTTTAGCAATTAATCAGTGGTTACCCAACACAGACATCATCCTTCCCTAAATGCAAGAAAATATTAAAGAATCAACGCATCAAATGACTTTACATACCAGTGTCAAAAAGGTAATTATTGAACCATGATAATTAGGGAAAATGTGTGAATAGTAAATAAAATGGTATGAGATGGTAACAAAATGATGGCAAAAAGGTATCATTCCCATGACTCAACATCTCCCCCCAACTGAAGCAACTCCATGTTCTCATACATCCCATCAATATGATTCCTCAACCTCCTCCTATATATGTAGTGTAGTAAGGTTGTATGCTTTAGCAGTATCCTCGTTAATGCCTCTGTACACATTACTCATGAAAACATATATCCAATAATATTTCTCATACTGAGCCTGATATTGTTGCTGGTATTGTCTTGTAGGGAGCCAAATAAGAAGGAATCTATACCTAAGGCTGAGCCACCTTGATCCACACTTTGTCATGCACTCCATATACTTATTCAGTCTCTACAAATCATGGACAAATTTTGGGTACCCATATGGATCTCGTCTTTTCAACATCTCATCAAAGGTTTTCCACCTCAGTCGAATACCATCCAAGGCATCCTTCAACTACATATTGATACATTTAGGGAATATATCCAAAATAAGTAGTCGAAGCTTAATCAGAGTATCATCTCGTTCATCTGCACTCAGAAACTGATTATGTCCCTTGATTATATCGGCAGCAGGGGTAGGTTCTCCCCTAACCCATAACAATTTCTCGGCCTGAGTTGCCTTGATGGCCTCATGGGATGCCTTCCATTTGACTTGGTTACTAACAAATGAAGTGAAAGCGCTCATTTGAATATCTCCAACATAATGACATAAATTAAATCTCCTCTCCCCAAAAATAAAATATTCATGTAAGTAGAGTTCACAAAGAAGGTGTTGGTCTGCAAGAAGACTCTGGAAGAAGGTCTTCAAGAAGGCAATTGTGGTATCAAAACTGCAAGTCTTATCTTCTTTTATGGCAATCAATTGAAATAGGAGGAATTTCTCTTGTAGAAAGAATGGGTAGGCATGGGATGGGTTTTTGCAACTTACTAGTTCTTGTGTCAGGTTGCAAACTTTCATCTTTGTATCTTTCAGGGATTTGACTTGATATTCTATTTCCTTCAACTTATACCTCATTCCCCTCATATTCTCTTTTCTCTATTCCTGGAATGATAATTTTTCTTCCCATCTTTCTCTTAAATCCCGAATGACCTTTCTATGTTCCTGAGTATAAATCACCCCTTCTTGGAGTGATGTGGCCAGTTGTTTCCACTTCAAAAATAAATATTTCAACATTGGGGCTGTCATTATGCTCTTTTCCTTCTCAAATTGAGTGTCCTCAATTCCAGGAATTACTGGTTCTTGTGTAGAAACAACCTTTGTGACAAGACTTCCCATATTACCCTGAGAAGGCTCAATTGTTTCCTTTTCTCCCTGAGTTGCAACACCCCCATTGGTGACAAGGAAAGGCTCTTCCATTACTGCATCCAGGGCTGTTGGTTCTTATGTAACAACAATATCTTGGATGGGTTCCTCTTAGTCACTTTGGGTAGCTTCAAAATCCCCTTTGTCTTCCACAATACATTCCATTTTGGTGCCAACTGAATTAAAATTAGATGGAGGTGCATCACTTGATGTGCACCCTTCTTGAATAAATATTTCTTCATGGGATGGACACAGTTGTGTCTTGCACTTGTATGTCCCTGATGTCATGGTTTCAGGGTCACTTGAATTTTCTAATAATTCAACAACTTCAGCTAGGGTTCTCAAACCTGGAGAAGTTGCACCCTTTCAAAGTTTTCCTTTTAAGACCCTGAGTTGTTTCTCAAGCCTAGAGTTTTTTTCCTTTAATTGATTTACTTGATCACACATGGGAAGAGCCTTACCTCACTTAGAGCTAGTGCTTCTTTCTATTTCCTTCCTTTTCCTCTCAATAGGTTCTTGTGGGCACTTGACATCAATCTATGGTTCAACTAGTGCTACTATTGAAGAAGACCTAGTTCTTCTTGCTTTTGTTTTCCCCTTTTTTAACAATAGCTCATTCTTAAACAAGTTCTTGTGGGAACCCAGTGCTGGTTGATGGTTGGACTGGTGTTGTTGCTGAAGAAGGCCTCACTTTCCTTGGCTTTAATTTTTCATTCTTTAAAATAGTTCGTTCTCCAACAAGTTCTTGTGGGCACTCAGTCCCGATCAATGACTCGAATGGTTGGGCTGGTGCTGCTGCTGAAGAAGACCTATTTCATCTTAAGGCATGTCTTCATTAATCACTTGAAGTGATATTGTTTTCCTTTTCTTTTTCTAAGAGTGTTCTTCTATGACTGGGCAAGATTTTTATTCTTCAGCACAAGGGCATTCTTCTATAATATCCACTTCGTCACTAGATGGTACTGGAAAAACATGTTGCTGAGTGGAGGGATTATCTTGAATTTTGGCCCCATCAACCTATTCTTCCTTTCCAGGGTCTTCTTGGTTGATTTATGTATCTCCTGCACTTGGATATTTTTATATATCACCCCCTTCATTCTCTGTGTTGGTTTCTTTGTCTTCATGTTCTATTTCTGTTTCACCCCCTTCATTCTCTGTGTCATATGCTTTGTCTTCTTGCTTTGTTTCTGTCCTTGTGAATTCCTCTGCTCCCATGGTCATATCATCATAAATACCCTCTAGCTCCCCTTCTTCCTAGTTTTTGAACTTTCCATCCTCATGACTATTTTTTCTATTAATGAACTCAGGCTCAGGGTTAAATTCCATTTCTAATTCCTCTTCCTCCATCACTCTTTTTGTATCATCTCTTCTTTATATTTCCAAACCCTGTGTTTCCGTGTAACTAATGAACTCACGCCATGTAGCATTCCTTTTCCTCAGTGCATGAATAACCAACAATTTAATTAACCCATGATTTTTAATACATGTCTGTGACTGTTTGGAATGACAAAAAAATCCCATCATAGATTTTAGAGACTCTAACAAGAAGTATGGGATATTGAGATGCTAACCGTGACGGAGGTGGAATAGTAGCATAAAATGGTAGTTATAAACAATTGAAAATCTACCTTCACATGTAATGTATCGCTAGATGAAATATGCTACATCTTTCCAAGGAAAAGGGAGACAGGTTATGTTGACACCCTTTGTTATTGGATAAATCCGTAAGTGTGGACACAAACCGATCTCCCTAGATCCACCTGGATCTAGAACAAAGCAAGACAGAACATGACACTTTCCCTAGATTTTAACTATTGAATTAAATAGGAGGCAAGAACAAAGGACATACCTAATTATCACTTCCTTTGGTCTTTGTTGCTCTCGCTTCACTCCAGTGCTCTTGTACAGTCAAGACCAAAACAATACAAACCAACCGAAGTGAAGAAAGCACAATCTATTCAACAGTTAATCTATGTATATAATCAAGGAGTTATACAATAAAGTGGAATTAGCTTTATGGGAAAGGAACATATTACTGTATCATATTAATGGAAAGTAAAGATTACAACCTGAGCCTTGATGTCACAAACTTCCTTTCGATGGCCCTTGGCTCCGACAGACACACTTGCTCACTTGCATGAAGAAGATCAACTCCTTTGGATGAACTTGCTGGAGTCTCCAAGCTGCTGTAGCATCAGTCCTTCACACAATTCTTTTCACCAATTCTCCAGTGAATCTTGCTTATAACTTTTTCCATGAGAATTCCCTCAATATATAGGAGAGAATGAATTAGTTTCTTGGATAAGAATGATCCCAAAATATCAGGGAATCCAGCACTAGGATAACCATTTGAATGCCATCTCATCCTTCTAGAAGCATCGAGAATTCATCTTTTTCCTTGCTTAAGAAAGAGTTCGCACCCTATCAGTTCAGCACAGTGTGAACTTCTCGCACCCTGGCTTAAGGAAGCCTGCGATAATCATGCATTCTCGCAGGCAAATATACTAGCAGCCTGCGAATAGTCCTCAAAAAATATGATTTCTGGAAAGAGATGAAGGTACTTTTTCTTAGGAGAAAGTTCTTATGAAGAGCCTGAGTACACCATCATCAATACATCATCATGATGACCAAAATCATGGGTAACAAAATTCCCCCCAAAGTATGAGGTTGGAAACAGTGACAACTAATAGACTTTGTAAGCTACATGTGTGTGTCGGGAACTAGGAGCTCACCTAATCGGAAACCTACGAACAACCAAGCATCTGCAGAATATCATATATATCAATTTTGAGGTAGGCATTCCTATACTCAGATCACAAACTGATGACATTATAAACATGGGTCATGGCCACCAATCATACACTGTGGATCCATGCCGTCAAAATATAGCATAGCCACTGGAATACACTGTGGATCTATGCGAGAAATTTCAAATCAAGACGACATAGCCATGAGACATACAGAGTGGATCTATGTGTCACAAATTATACATACTCCATCGCAACCTAGATTACAAAGATGATATCTAGGGTCTTCAACCTCATCACCCAAAGTACAAATATAACCATGTGATTACATGTGTTGAAGTCGAACATGGTAGAAACCACTTGATTACCGGTCATTGATGAAACCATTAACAAGTGCGAGGGAGATCACCATTGATGTCAATGACTCCCAAGGTACCATAGTACAGTCCATCGAGTGTGAATAAATGAGTTGATGTCGAACATCCGATGGAATATTTCGATTGGGGGTCAATGATGTAAACCCACTGTCGAAAGCAAGGAAACCTACCATTGAGGCATGCAAGCTCCAAGGTACCAAATAATTTCTAAGTTTTGATTCCAGATAATGAGCTGAAGTCGACGGAACAAAACTCGTCACAGGAGGGCCTTGATGTATCCCCCATCAATGACACGAAATGAGTAACAGATGTTGAAGGTGAAACAGAGTATGATGTGAATTGGACTGGACACAGGGAAGGTCGACATGGAGAGAATGGATAACTGCAGATGGCCGAATCAATATAGGTTTCAGATGGATTTCTCTTGAACATATGAATGACACGACCAATGATTTGGAAGCATTGACTCAAAGACGACACAGGGAATGAACTTGTAATCAATCAAATGAGAGACAAATTGATTTCCCAATCTGGATTCAAATGATGAATAGGGGGTGTCATGTTCAAGAGAGACACTTACTACCAATTAATACGAAGATGAAAACATTTCCCTTTTCCAAATTTCCCCCCACCATTTCTGGTGAGTACCTCTTTATTTTTACGCAAGATTGAGGAGGATAACATATGCTTGTTGATATAAGCTCATCCTTCGGACGAGTCCCTCGAAGTATGTTTAACGAACCCTAAGAAGGAGTGGTTCAGTCCCATTACGGGTCTGTCAATGTTTGTTTAACGAGTCCAGAGATAGAAAACTTGAAGGTTTTTCATGATTATAGAGTTTGGAAAAACACTTAAAAAAGAACTCTCTCAGTTCCTTTTTCATAGAATAGTCCGGATGAGACCAAAAAAGAGATAAATTATCACTCACCAGACGCTTACTTCAAATACTTTATCGAGCGTGAAAATAGCAAGGTCGCTCGGCTATCTTTTCATGTTTAGAGAGTCTGGAAAGAGCTTAAAGAGAACTCCAAGGGGTTCCTTTTTCATATAACCTTTATGATTCCGAAAAAGTGATAAAAGT
>JASDQU010034521.1:0-20103 GCA_032191745.1 Picea mariana | reverse complement strand
CAAACATAGTATCTTGTGATAGGGAGAGTTCAAATCCACTCGCTACATTTTGTCTTGGGAAGCCCTTCTCACATAAGGGTCAATCATGAGGTCTCATTAGGGCCGACGAAGTTACTCACCCTGCTTTGTTTGTCTTAGTGTAGAGATTGCACATATTATTGGAGGTCACTTGAGAAGAAAATCCCATGGGGACCTTCTTGAGTTGATTTCAGGCTTATATACCCTGCCTTTGCACGTGGATCAGACTATTGATTGTTTCCCCAGGAATCATTGTCATAATTGGTAACCTTAGTGGCCTATCTCTTTAGGGTATTTACACGAGGTGACTATGGAGGGGCAAGTCTTCACGGTACCTGGAATCAACGTTGGCCAAACTCACTTGAGCTCCTTGGAGGGCATACCCATGTTTATGTGTGGGAACTTGCATCAGGGTGTAAGTATGTTAAGCAATTCGTTAATGTAACTTTTCCATCCACTCTATCTCATCCATTTCTTACATTGTTCCCACGACGTTGGATTTCGTCACCAACTGGTGCGTTCATTGTGAGAAGGTCTTGTTTTCTTGTTTTCTTACTATATTTTTAGCATGTGTTGTTTGTTTTCCCTTACATGTCTTAAGTTGGAACTACTTTTTATGGCGTCAGTTCCTGGAATGACCAATGAAGAAGCCCCTACTCTGGGGGAGTCTTTTTGTTTTTCCTTCTTACAAAAACATTGGTCATCCTCACATCGCTACTTTGAGTCTTCCAGGTATCACAATTGGATTAACGGTATGGTTGTTTTCTACTCAGGTAATCCTGAATGCAGAAAGTGATTTGTTCATAAGAAATTCCCCCCAAGAAAATCAACCTCATGTTGATCCTTCACCTCCTTCACCGGTAAAATCTTCTTCACCTTCTTCACTGGAAAGGTCTTCTTCCATTTCATCTTCTTCCCTGAGTGAAAGATCTAAAGCTAGTAAATCGGTGGATAAGAAGATGAAGAAGAGAAATATTAGAAGAAGAAAAATAAGAAGGGGTCCAAACTTCAAACCATTACTAGGCATATTGGAGAACAACCAATTACTGAGTGCTGGGAGTGTTGATGATGCCAAGATCACCCAAACAACCCGTAAGCCCAAGTACCCTTGCAGGCTTTGTAAGGGTAGCCATATTCTTAAGGATTTCCCTGGTTTATCCAAGGTTATAGAAGCATGGTCTACATGCTCTCGCCATCCCATGTCATCAACCTCTAAACAACATGTTGATGACCTCCCATCAACTATTCAAGATACTATTGGGAAGAAGAAAAGTAGAGTCATGTTCCCATGTATGTTATGCAAAGGGATTCATCTAAATCACCTTTTCTCTTGTATGGATGAAGCCTCAAAATTACTAGAAGACATGACTATTTCAAAGCCTCAACTTCCAGTTGCTTACCATAAGCTTTCTCTCAACCCCCCTGTAGTTGATGGTATGATCAATTTGGTCCCTTTGTCGGTCAGTCTGTTTGATCACGTTGTCAATATGGTCATGTCCTTAGTTGAATCATTTGACCAAGTGGTCGATCCGATACCATCCTTGTTCGATCCCACTCTCTTGTTAGAGAGTGAAACCCAAGTGGTCGATCTATTTCTAGCCATCGACCCCATTCTCCCCTTGGAGAATGCAACCCAAGTGGTCGATCTGATATCATCATCAGTCGATCCTACTCTCCCGATAGAGAGTAAATCCGATACTACCCACGTTTTCTTGTTGATACAGAATCTACCATGCTGGGGGGCATTCCCCCTTCTCCCATGGAACCCCCTCCAAGTAATGAGTTCATCCTTTTTGATTAGGCTGCGCTAACTGGACCTTGTCTTCCCTCTCACATTCCTTTAAATATTACAATACAATTTTGTGTTCGGGACGTTCCTCAGGCGTTGATAGATGAAGGTGCGTCCATTAGTATTTTGTCCTCTATTGCTTGGAAAGATTTGGGTTATCCTCTGCTTGTGCCAGTTTCCCAAAATCTATTAACTTTTAACAGAAGAACCAATCACCCTTTAGGAGTCCTTCCTCAATTTCCCGTAACTGTGGGAGGGAAAAATGTCTTCATTGATGTTATGGTAGTCCAAAACCCTTTGGATTTCGATTTACTCCTTGGGAGAGATTATGTTTATGCCATGAAATCTATTGTGTCCACTCTTTTTCGTGTGATATCTTTCCCTCACGATGGAATAATTGTGACTATTTATCAACTTTCATTCATTGGTCCTGACTTGATTACCAACCAAATGACCTCCTTAAACGGTTCTTATATGCAGACGGTATCGTCCCCTCCATAGGTCAATTATGTGGCGTTATCTTCCATGCCTTCTTCTATCGATGGAGATGAGCCTCTCACTGTAAGATCAGTCTCTTATGACTTAGATCCAGTAGTTGACATGGTGATCTCTTCGATAGGAATTTTAGAGCCTGATCTCCTTACCCTTGTCGTTTCCCTCGACATGTGTTCCTTCCAGAGTGTGTTTCTTCCATCCAATGAAGATCTCTTGGAAGCCATGACTAAGTTTTTTCCCTTGACATGGTGTCCTTCTGAAGAATTATCCTCTTGGAAGCCATGATCAAGAAGAGAGCCTTGAGCATGGTTTTTTGATATCAAGCTCGTTAAAAAATGAAACAAGATTTGAACATGGTTTTCTGATTTCAAGCTGGTTAAAAAATGAAACCAACTTCGAGCAAGGTTTTCTGATTTCAAGATCATTAAAAAATGAAACAGTTGTGAGGATGGTTTTGCATCTTTGTGGAAACCTCGTTAAAAAATGAAACATAGGTCACGAGGATAATTTTTCTTCTCTGTGGAAACCTTGTTAAAAAATGAAACAAATGTCACGAGGATAGTTTTTCTTCTCTGTGGAAACCTCGTTAAAAAATGAAACATAGGTTTGGGGATTGAACTTAGATTCGTGAGCATAGTTTTTCTTCTCTGTGGAAATCTCATTAAAAATTGAAATAGATTTCTCCCCTCTTTGATTGAGTCAAGTACTTCATTACGTATAGTATTTGAAGCTTCATTCCATATACCTGTGACTTTGGATGAGACGAAGCTTGGGGGGAAATGATTCCAGCCTCTGGACTTCATGTTGAAGTTGAGCCACTAGCTTCTTAAGATGGGGGCTAAGTACCAACCATACGATTCTGTGAACCATGCATTGGGAAGTCACAAACATAGTTTTCTTTGGTTCAAGCTTGTGTAAAAATGAAACCACCTACCTCAAGAATAGTTTCCTCTGGCTCAATCTTGTGTAAAAATGAAACTAGGTCCAAGCATAGTTTTGGCTAGTTTTAAGCTTGTGTAAAAATAAAATCTATCCCAAGCATAGTTTTGTTTTGTTTTAAGCTTGCGTAAAAAATGAAAACAATCCCAAGATTAGTATTTGTTCTTTCTCATGCTTGTAAATACATGAGAATGTAACCGAGTATACTTTTATCACTTTTTCAGAATTGTAAAGGTTATACGAAAGAGAAAACCCCTTGGAGTCCTCTTTAATCTCTTTTCAGAGTCTCTAAACATGAAAATATTGTCGAGCGATCTTGTTTTTTTCACGCTCGTAAAAGTATTTGAAGAAAACGTCTGATAAGAGATAGGTTATCTCTTTTTCGGTCTCGTCAGATTAAATTACAAAAAAGGACCCGATGGAGTTCTCTTTAGTGTTTTCAGACTCTCTAAAAATGAAAAAGCCCTGATTTTTCTTTCTTTGGACTTGTTAAACAAGCATTGAAGGATTCATATGGGACCGAACCACTCCTTCCTAGGCTTCGTTAAAAATACTCCGAAGGACTCATCCGAAGGATGAGCTTACAATTCAAGCATATGTTATCCTCCTTAAGCTTGTGTAAAAATAAAAAGGTACTCTCCAGAAATGGTGGGGAAAAATTTGGGAAAGAAATGTATCTAAGTATGTATTCTATGGAAGAGTCTCTTTTGAACATGACACCCTTTCACTCGCTTTGTGTATAGGTTGGAAAATCCACTTGTCTCTTGATTATACTACTTTATAAGATTAAAAATTGGCCTGTGATCCATGTTATTGAGTCATTGTTTCCAAGACATTTGTCGTGTCGTCAATATGTTCAAAGATAAGTTCAACCCATAAATCCTTCTATTGCGTCGGCCATTTATGCAGTCCTTAATCCTTCTATTGCATCGACCATCCCTGAGTTAGTCCTAAATCACTTGTTACTCTGATCTACATCAAATATTTTTATTCGTTTCATGTCATTGATGGAGGATACATTAAGGCCCTCCTATGACGAGTATTTTCCTGTCGACTCCATCTCATTATCCATAAATTAGACTTAGAAACCAATTGGTACCTTAGAACTTGCATGCCTCAATGGAAGGTTTCCTCTCTTTCGATAATGGGGTTTCATTATTAACCCTTGATTGGGAGATTTCGTCGAGTGTTCGACTTCAGCTCATTAATTCACATTTTTTGGGTTGTACTAGAGTACCTTGGGATTCATTGACATTAATGGTGATTTCCCTCGCACTTGTTAACAGTATACAATAATGACTGGTAATCAAGCAGTTTCTACCATGTTCGACTTCAACACATGTAATGGCATGGTTAGATTCGTACTATAGAGTGGTGGAGATGACTACCTTGGATCTTTTCAGATAGATTCAGGTTGCGTTGGAGTATATTCTGATTGTACTGGTGCATAGATCCACAGTATATGTCTCATGGCTATGTTCAAATTTGGGTCCTTAACACATAGATCCATAGTGTATTTTTGGTGGCTATGTTCATATTTGAGTCATATTGGCATGGATTCACAATGTATGGTTGGTGGCCATGACCTGTCTTACTTGACATGGATCTTTGCATGTCAGCATGTATGCTTTGAGTCATTTTTATTCTGAGTATGGGAATTCCTACCTTAGTGATGATATATTATTGTATTTTATTTCCTTATTTGTTGGCAGGTTTCCGAACGACTGTTCCTTGTTCCCTACATACACTCGACAAAGTATTTCAGCTATCACTCTATTCTAAATTCATACTTTGGGGGGATCTCTGTTACACATTATTTTTGTCATCCCTATGACTGTTAATGATGTAAACCTATTTGTTGTCTTCAGAGGGATCAGTGGCCTGAATTCTTGAGGAAAGAAGGGAGAAGAACTTTCCCTGATATATGAAATCATATTTTCCTTTGTAAAAACCCTAATAAGGAGGATCATCGTACCCTATCCAGTTTTAGGGGTGTGATGATCCCGGATCGTCAGATGTTGTACTAAACTTGGTCTGTGACATCATTGCACTCTGCTCAGTTATAGGGGTGTGATGATTTTCATATGTGGGAAAAATGAGCATCTTCTCGATGCTTCTAGAAGGAGAAGCTTCTATGGTGAGGTGGCCTCCAATCGATTTGGATCTTACTCACTTTTCTAATTTAGTGGGATCATCCTAACCTCCTCGCCTTATCCTCTTCAACTTATAAAAGGAGAGGAGCTCTCATGGAGAAAGTTAGATTGAAAATTTGGCTTGAGATTGTTAGCTTGGTTAGAGTGGCTTTAAGTTTTTCTTTGTCAAGATAGATTTTGAGTGACTTTCAGATCTATAGTCTCAGAATTATTGGAGAATAAGTGTGTGGGAAATGAGGGACAGTTGGAAGGGACCTTACGACATCAAGGCTTTGGTTGTAATATCTCTTTCTATTATTTAATACATATGCACTTTTCTTTCCTATGTGAATCTTATTTGTCCATATTGTATGATTCCTTGATCACATACATAGTTTCATATCAATTAGGCTCTATTATTCTTGTCTTCGGTGGATTGTGTTCCTTTGCAGATATTTCTCCATAAGCCTCGTGACGAAGTTTGGACTGCATTGGAGAAGTCAGATCTTTGATATTTTAAAGGTATGTTCTAGATCCATTTCTCATTTGATAATTGAAATCTAAGGAAAGAGTAGTGCACTATCTTGTTTTGTTCTAGTTTCGTAGTGAAACTAGGGAGACCTGTTTGTGTCTGCACTCACCAATTTTTTTGATAACACAGAGACAAAGGCAGAAGAAACATAATAAGGTCTATCACTCACGATGAGGAAATTTCTTGTGAATCCAAAAAATGAGGTAAGAGATCCATTCCAGAGGAATAGTCTATTCATAACTTCTTGCAAGACCAGAGACCAGGTATGCAAAGTGATCATAGAAAGTGGGAGTACTGAAAATTTGGTATCCACAGTTATGGTGGAAATAATGAAACTAGAGACAATTGCACATTTGAATCCATACATGGAATCATGGTTGTAGAAAGGACACCAAGTAATGGTAAGTCGACAATGCAAAGTTGAATTTAAAATAGGTGGTTATAAAGATGAGATCTTATGTGACGTTATACTCATGGACTTTTGTCATGTTATGTTGGGGAGACTTTGGAAATATGACAGGAATGTCATACATGATGGGAGAAAAAAAACTTATACCCTTGAGAAGAATGGGTGTAACCATATGTTGCAGCCAATAGAAGATAAAGGAGTCAAATAAGAAGCTAGTCCTACAATACTTCTCATGAGTGGGAAGGAACTCTTGAAAGAAGTGAAGAAGGAACAAGAGATGCAATTTGTTGTTGTAGGTAAGTCGAGAGTCATTCTCACAAAAAATTCTATTGATGATTTACCTATGGAAGTTCAATAATTATTGGATGAGTTTTCTGATATCGTGGTGGATGATTTACCTCACTCTTTACTTCCCATCAAGAGTATCAATCACCAGATTGATCTTATTCCAAGAGAAATTTTTCCAAACAAAGCCACATATAGATTGATCCCTCTAGAGAATGAAGAGATCAAGAATCAAGTCCAAGAATTGTTAGATAAAGGTTTGATCAGGGAAAGTTTGAGCCCGTGCACAGTACCAACTATTTTGAGTCCATAGAAATATGGAGGTTGGAGAATGTGCATAGATTCAAGAGTCATCAACAAGATAACCATCAGGTATAGATTTCCTTTCACTAGAATGAATGATTTAATGGATTGCTTGAGTGGATAAAATTATTTTTCCAATATAGACTTGAAGAGTGGATATCATCATATAAGGATGAGAGAGGGAGATGAATGGAAGACAACATTCAAAATGAATGAAGGATTGTATGAGTGGCTAATTATGCCATTTGGATTAACCAATTCCCCAAGTACATTTATGAGGTTGATGAATGAAGTACTCAAATATTTCATTGGTAAGTTTTTGATTATATATTTGGATGAAATTTTAGTTTATAGTAAGACTAAAGGGGAGCATCCCAGACACTCGAATATGGTGTTGAGGAGATTGCAGTAGGAGAAGTTGTTGGTAAATTTGAAGAATTTTTCTTTTATAAAAAAATAACTTATATATTTGGGGTTTGTAATCTCTTCAAATGAGTTGAAGATGGATCCAAAGAAGGTGTGGGAAATCAGAGAATGGCCTTCTCCAACAAGTGTGTTTGAAGTAAGAAGTTTTCATGGGTTGGCGAGTTTTTATAGGAAATTCATTAGGAATTTCAGCAGTATTTGTGCACCCATACTGGACACCATAAAGAAGGAACATAAATATTTTAATTGGACAGAAGAGGTTGAGAAATGATTTAGAGTGTTGAAAGAAAAGATAACAGAACAACCTATTCTAGTTCTTCCATATTTCAAGAATACCTTTCAAGTTAAATGTGATGCTAGTGGAGTAGCCATTGGCACAATTTTAATCTTGGACAATAAGATTGTTTCTTATTTTAGTGAGAAGCTGAATGATGTTAAGAGAAAATATTCCACATATGATAAGGAATTTTATGTTGTAATTTAAGTCTTGAAAAAATGGAGGCATTATCTTATTCCGAAGGATTTTGTTTTGTATACTGACAATCAATCTTTGCAGTTTATAACCAGGCAAGATAAGCTAAACCAAAGATCAAATGGGTAGAATTCATGCATAATTTTACTTTTGTTATTAAGCATATTAGTGGAAGAGCTAACAAAGTTGCATACGCTTTGAGTAGGAGATTTTTGATCTTGCAAGAGTTCCAAGTGGAGACCTTAGTATTTGAACACCTCAAGGAGATGTATCAAGAAGATCCATATTTCAAGGAAGATTATGAAGCATGTGAGAACCCTTTGCTAAGGGGCGTAAGTCAGTGGATATAATATTTGATCCAAGATGGACTTTTGTTCAAAGGAAGTCCGTTATGTATCCTGAAATGTTCAATGAGGGATAAGTTGTTGAAGGAAAAACATAGTGGAGGATTGGCTCGACATTTTGGCCATGATAAAACATATGCGCAAATAATTTTTTCATACCATTAGCCAGGTATGAGATCTAATATGAATAAATTTGTAGACAAATGTAGAATTTGAAAGTATGCTAAAGGAAATAAACATAACATTGGATTATATCAACCATTGCCTATTCCAGATAGGCCGTGGGATGCTATAAGTATGGATTTCATTCTGGGATTTCTAAGAACCCATAGGGGAAGTGATTATATCTTTGTAGTGGTTGACATATTTTCAAAGATGGCACATCTCATACCATGCCACAAAACCAATGATGCTACTCATATAGAATTTTTTTTTTCAAGGAGATCGTGAGATTACATGGGTTTCCCAGAAGTATAGTCTCATACAAAGATAAAAAATTCATGGGACACTTTTGGAGGAATTTGTGGAAGAAGTTGGGGAAAAAATTGTTCTTTAGTTCATCATATCATCCTCAAACAGAAAAACATACTGAGATGGTGAATCAAATCTTAAGAAATTTGTTGAGGAGTTTGGTCACTGAACATCACAGTTAGTGGGGTGAAATTCTTTCCCAAGCAGAGTTTGCATATAATGACTCATCGAACAATAGTACTAGTAAAAGCCCATTATAGATAGTATATGGAATGCATCCAAGAGGAATCTTGGAGTTGAGTAATTTGGGACGAGATGAGTTCCGAAGAGTAGGAGTAGAGGACTTTGTTGCAGAAATGCAAGAGTTTCATGATCAGATCAAGGGAAAACTACATGATAAAAACCAGAAATATAAGAGACGAGTAGACCAGAAAATGAGAGAAGTAAATTTCGAAGTTGGAGACCAAGTATTAGAACACCCAAGGAAGGAAATATTTCCAAAAGGGAAATATAACAAGTTGAAAATGAAGAATATAGGACCATGTAAGATCTTAAATTTTTTTGCTGCAAATGTTTATGAGATTGAATTGCTAGAGGATGTTGGAATATCACCGATATTCAATGTACTAGACCTATACCCTTACAGGATTGATGATACAGGAGGAACAAGTGGTCAAGAGGATATTCAATGGAATCAACAAATTCCCACAGTAGAGAAGCCATAGATAGAGAATATTCTAGACTGAAGGATTACTAAGAAGATCAGGAGGAAAATTTATTTTGAATATCTGGTTAAGTGGAAAGATCATCCAAAAGAGGATGTTAGTTGGATGAATGAGACTGATATCCATAAGCATGGAAAGACACTAGAGGAGATCATGGATAGGAGTCCATGAATCGTTTTTTTCTAGGGAGTATGATGCAGGGGCATCGCCATCATCATTCAAATAAGACAAGTGGAGAACAACTCAACATTCAATGTGCATTTTCAAATTGTTTTGGATCCCAAGGAGAGTGTGTCATCTAAATATTTTGAAAATCATTGTAATTAAAGACCTTTTAATGTTTTTTAAGCTAGATCCATTGGAAACAATCTAGGATATTGTAACCTCTTTAATGCATAAGGATTTGTACAGATATTGAGCACCAACTTGTATATGAGTGTAAATTCCATAAATTGTAATAAGGCTAAGTAGGATAATGTCTTAATTATGATAGGATAACATTAAGGTAGGTTGGAGGCAAAGCTTGAGAAGCCTCTCCTTATATAAATATATGTAACCTATGCCCAAATGAGGCTGCTGAATTTTATTTTGTTGTTACTGAAGAACACCGTAGAGAAGAAGCTGGGAGCTGTAAGAACTCATGTATATATTTTTTGAATGAATATAACATGAGATATTTTCTTCCAAATGTATAGAGTTGTTTATCTACGAGTTCAGTGGATAATATTGTGTTTACCTACTTTATGTGTTTTATATGCTTGTTTGTGCATTTCATGGTTAGATGAATGAACTGTTGATGTTCCATACATTTCAATTGTTTCTCTTATGAAACTATGGTGCAAGGAGTGCACAATGCCATCCAAAGAGTGTGCAAGGGAAAAATCTTTCTAGACTCATTTGTTTAGAGGATATAGTGTGAAATCTCAGTGAGAAAGTGAAAGGATTTCATAGATACTCAATGGAGTATAAATCTTGATATGACCCGTGAAAGGTGTGCATAGGGCCAACACTTATCCATGTATTGAAAAATTTCCAAGGAGGTCGAGTGCAAGGAGTGCACTAGAGGGTTTTCCAAAAACCTTTAAGTTTGAAACCTTTCGAAGTTTCAGAGAAGTGCAAGGAGGGTGTTATAGGTTTGAATCGCCTCGAGAGACAAAGCTCAGGAGGAATAATGAGCAAAATCCATTAAAGGAAGGAGTTTATTTTGTTTTGAAGGTCAAGTGGATGAGATCCACTCGGGAGGATCTATATTCCTTTGTGATCGTCAAATCCAAATAAGGTGTGCATGTTTTAATCCTCAAAGTCCTTCATAATCCACAAGTTTGGAGATTTTTTGTGCTTGGGAATAAAGGAAATAGAATTTCGAAAGTCCCTGTATTCGATGTGGATCTATACCATTCATCAGTGGATTCAAGAATTCCTGAATTTAGGAGGAAGTGCAAGTGTAGTGTTGAAAATATCCGAAGCCTGAAGCCTAGAGAGAGCGTCGACTGTTGATTCAAAACTAACACCCAATCATTGATCCTTTCCATATTTTGGTTGTTCGCAGGTTCGACCTTCAAAATATTTGTAGTGATTTTATTTTAGAACTCCTGAAGCTCGAAGCTCTAAAGTTTTGAATTCTTTGGGAAAGTGAAAATTGGCCCACGGTTTCAACCCAAAGTCACTTGGAAGACTCCATTGGAGTATTAGGCCCCTCACGGACTTGGTTTTTATGCACGAGGAGAAAGTAAAGGACCCGTGAGAAGTGTTTTGAGGGATCATTAGGGGCCCAAGAGCTAATGAGCTAATTCATCTCCCTTATTCAATGATCCTTAGACTAGGAGGTTGCATAGGCCCTTAGGGTGGTGGGGGTTTGCATCACATTCAATATCTAACATCTACCAAGCCATTTATTCTTAGGAGATCCAAAGCAATTTAAGTTAGAATTTGTCACCAAATACCATGGAAGTAGATCAAGGATCACTTCTTAACATCGTTAGTGAATATATACTCATAATTTGTTACCCACAAATTTAATCCAAACCTTAATACATAAATCAAACTTGATGTATTCCAAAAATTTAAATTTGATCCCCAGAGGCTTAATATTATTTGGATTTAGATTTCTTTCTAATGTTGGTTTGAAGAAGAAGTCTTAATAACAAGTTACTGGAAACATTTTACCATCCATAAATGTAGTATCTACAAAAGCATCATAATCTCATTTTCCCATGCAAATATTTCTCAATGTTCAGTAAGATAAGATTCCATCAAAGATAATCCACACACAAATTGTTCTTACCCATAAATCCCATTGAATAACAAGTTATTGTGAAATTCCAACAATCTTGAGCATATTTGAGGGGTGACATCACACTTATAAAGAAGATCATTTGACCTCTAAATGCATCAAATTGATACCTTAATGAGTTTATGATGATTTAGTGGAAGAACAATATGAGATATGTGAACTTCAATCAAGTTACTTGTGAATTGTTCCCATGTGTTGTAAGAAGTCCAGAAAGTTCAAAACACTTGTCTCAAGTTAAGTTTCCATCTTTCATTATTTTTGAATTAGATCAAAATATTTAGCATTGACAAAGATATAATACTATTCACCATGTAAATCTCATATCTATCAAAGGATTAAAGAAAAAATGCAAAACGTTTTGTGGTAAAACAAACTTATTGTTGATCTGAATAAACAAACCCTTAATAGAGGATCTATGTAGGCTCAAAGGTCTGTCAAAAATGAGCTATTTTCATGCCCTAAGCTCTGATACCATGTTAGAAATTAAGGGAAAAAGTAAACTGTCCAGAAACATAAATAAATTAAGGTGTTTTCTAAACACTTTCTACTGTAATTTTAGACCAACAATACTTTTAAAATTTTTGATGTAAATCATAGATTTGAGTATTACCTTAGCCAACCAAAGAAAAGATTTACTTGATGTGATATTGTTATCCTCTTTTCTGTATGATCAAAAAAATCTTTAAGGATTCATGGATCAAACCCTTAGGGTAGATCTCATCTCGATCCTTTGAACAAATTGGCAAGAAGAACATTTTAGGGTAGTGTACCAGACAACTGACCAGCTGGTTGAGAATCAAGATGCTATGCTAACATCAATAAATGGGGTTAAAAACATAACACCAATATCCAACCTAGTGACTAAAATGAGACCTCAAACAACCTTAAAACTTCAGTCTAGAAAAAATACAAAACTGCTACAACAAATAGATAGAATTACTAGTAGTTCTAGGGCTTCCTTATCAAACTTTGTTCAGGGTATTAGGGCTGCAAGTAGATGAGGTGAGATAGCATACACAGGTTTGAACTAGATCAAAACACACAGGATTGTACCATATCATATGAGTACGACATGAACAAACACCATCAAAATTTAGGACAACAGGGGCGACACCATCAAACAATGGGACAACAAAGGCGACACCATCAAACAAAACCAGACTTTCAATCAGTAACAGAAAAGGAGACCTATAGCAATATGGAAAAGACCCTAAGGGTCAGTGGAAGTAGAAGGATGGAGAGAGTAATCCCACGGTGGCTACACCAAGAAAAAATTGTCATAGAGAGGGCCACACCACTTCAACAATCTGAACAAAAGGAGCTTCAACAAACCTCATACCAAAACTCGGCTAGGATGAATAGTGATTGTGTTAAGTGAGGAAAGGTGACTTTAATTTATATTTTTTGTAGGTAGGTTAGGGATAACACTTTAGACTTAATTTTAGGGTTAGTTTTAAACCCTAATAATTAAACAATTAATATTTTATAATATAAATATTAAATGTTAAATTAAAAGGTCAACAAAGAAATAATCAAGTCAAATATAGGGGGTTTCAAAAACAAGGAAGCTAAATTTCTTTAAGGAGAATCAAGGAATCGAACCAACACCTAAACAACAAAGAAAGGGGGGCGTTTCATAACAAGAAGACAAATTCAACAAGAGGTTCTTCTTTAATGGAAGAACATCCATATGAGTCTCGTGATATAACTTATAAGATTTTTATCATGCTAGCATAAGAGGAAGGTCGATGATATGATAATGTACTTCTTCTTAACTGCTCATAGGTCTCATGGACCATCCCGGGAGAGAATAAGATCACACATCATCTCGGCTTGGTACATAACAAAGAAACTACTTGGTCCCAGACCTAGATACCCCAAAATGCATCTAGGGGCCCTAGATCACAACTAGGGTCTTATCCACCAAGGTACACAACCAAGGATCAATCCAAGAACTGAGCAAGGATTCCCTAAAACACATCCAGAGGCCCTATAACACATCTTGAGACTTATACCATCAAAATTCTTGGTCCTTGACCAAGAACCCCAACAATTCACTTGGGGCCCTCACTAGGGTCTTTTTCCATGGCTCTAATTGTTTAGTCCCAAACCAAGAACCCAAGGAGTGTACTGGGGGCCCTAGATCACAACTAGGGTATTTTCCAACCTCCTGGAGAATGGCTCTTGCAGCTACATTAATTTTAACAGCTGTGAATTTTTTTAGAAAACGGTGCTTATCAACTGGTTGATTTCGATGGTAACGCTTTATCGGAGCCTAGAAATGAGCTCTACCTTAAGAAGTATTATGCTTAGATCAATCAGCTAAGCATGAATTCTTGTATATAATGTATATATTTATTTATACAGTCTTTTATTTTTGTTTTATGGATGTGTAGTTTATTGTGTTTCTTTTCACTGTGGCAGATATCAAATGAATATGAGGTCTATGTTGGGTTCGCAGATGGTGCTAGCTGACACACTTGGAGGCTTGCTTCCGCAGCTTGGGTGATATTTACACTTTTTGGTCAGTTGATTTCTTTTGGACGTATTTTTCTGGGTGAAGCAACCAATAATGTTTCCAATTATAATGCCATAATAGAATTACTATGTGATGCCTTGTCACATGGTATTTCTCACTTCTAGGTTTATCTAGAAGCTCAACTGGTTGTGTTCAGTTAAATGGAGTATATCATGTCTACTATCCAACCCTTCACCGATGATTCCTTAGGGTGCATCTCTTAGAATATTATTTTGATTATATTACTTATATTCATGTTCCTAGGAGATCTAATCAACTAACTGATACATTGGCTAATCAAGTATTAGATTGGCATATTTCTCACACATAAAAGTAAAAGCACACACATACATGCACATGTAAATACATTTGTACAAAATGTTTATCCATAAGACCAAAATATGTATATATATAATAATGTGTCTAAAAAATAATGTCTTCATTACAAAAGTGGGCCATAAAGCCTTAAATAGAGCCGGTATACATCGTTGGGCTCAAGCCCTCACTACATAATAAAGTACAAAATGTTCCCTCAACACATACATGGTCCAATACTAACTATGGACTAGGCCTGTTGGACCTAGTATAATGAACTACATTGTTTGCAAGATGCCGGAACAATTTAACCCAAGTCTTGGGTACCCCTACAACATGTGGCTGCATGGCTGGGGGAAGGTCTTCTATATCTGCCATCGACACTGCATGAGTGAGAGCTGTCAGGTTCCTCTCTACTTGTCGCAGTACTCTTTCAACATCTCTAGATGGTATTCCTCCTATAGCTACTAGTCCTCCTGCTGTTGCTAGTCCAACATCCACTCAAGGATGACACTTGGTCCTTATGACACTTGGTCCTGGTGAAGTTGGCTGGTCGTATTGGTTCTACATATGTATATGACCGATCTTTGAGTTAGTACTTTGAAATTACCATAAAAAGGATAACATTTAAAAATTTAAAAATAAAATAATTTTAAAATGTGTTTACCTATCTCTCCACGCTCCTCTCCAGGAGGTATAGGAATATCAGGATCCCTCAGGAATGTGATCCATGAGTAGGGGTAGTCCTCAATCAAATGAATTTGAAGGGCTCACCAGTAAAAAAAATTGTAGTCAAAGGCCTCCTATACTCTCCCCGCACCCTGTCGAGGTAAAAAAGTTTCCCACCTGCACAATGTCGGAAAGGAGGAAATATGGCATCGTACTGTCTCCCTTGGGCTAAGTCTTGGCACTCTCTTAAAAAAGAAAGTGCACAGCAAGGTCTCAACTCGAAGTTCTTGTTTTTTTCTTCTTCGACAGTCAGTTAGTTGTTTTTTTATATATGTGAGAATTGTAGTGCTCCAGTAAAAAATGGTAGCATCTAGACACTGAGTTTCACAATGCATCTGTGCACATGAAGCCTGATGAAGTGTTGTCGATCCCGTGATCCATACAATCATGTAAAGTACTATCTGAAGATTGAGGCTTGTGATATTATGAATTGGCACCTGATATCCCACTATCTCAGTTCCAAACTCACAATACATCCCAATGTAATCTTATATGTTGTGCGGTCTTGGAGGAAAGGTCCTCAATTTGACCGATTCTCCCCCCCCCTCTAGACAAGCTGGTCAAAAAATAGATATGCTCTGTCGTTGGAGTCAATGACTGTCCCTCTAGCATGGAGGCCTCTGCATATGAATGCTAATACTCTATTAGATGGTTCAGTAGTATGGGTTATGCCCTCATGAATGGATATTGAAATAATTTTCACATACCACAGTGCTTAAGCATGGAAATGGCCCTTGGATCCTCCTCTACCAAGAAATCTAACTCCTCATGTTCTCTCTCTCACCAGTGAACATCCATCTTGTTGAAAAAACAATTGTGAGGTTAGTCCCTTGTCATTTTTATTGAAAGCTTAAAGATATGTACGCAGGATGTCTTTAACACAGTCGTGTATGTACACAGGCTAAGTGTTACTTTGCCCGTGTACATACGCATGCTTAGTGTGGACAACCTGCATACACGCATGACCAACCTTTTTAATAGAGTGCACAACCTCTAAAAAATAAAATAATAAATAAATAATGAATGAAAAGGATGAGAGAGGTCATTTGTAAGTACTTGGTTCAGTTTTGAAGATCTTTCATCCACCATAGCTCCTCGAATTTGCGTTTCAAAGAAGAAGGTTTTTTGGCTTTTTGGTTATTTTCCAATTTGCAATGGTTAAAATGAGTTGTCCATCTCTATTTATAAACTTTTTTGGACCTTTTTGCCCCAGTTTAGTCATCATTTTCCCTATCTCTGGCCTGGTGGGTACTTGAGTTTCGTTTTGAGATATTTTTGGATCACTCTAATGAAATTTTTTTCTTTTGGTTTGGTGTTTTTGTCAGATGGGTTACACTCGCATCATCCTGTGGTAAAGTTGTTTTTTCGACATTTTCATATAGGTTAGGTTCTCATCACCTTGCATCTTGCATATTTTTTACTTTTTCTCTTTTCCATAAGATCGATCCCATCGAAGTGTGACACAAAACCTTCTATGATACTTTAGAAGTGTCATAATTAGGTGGTAGAGCTTTCCTCTACATGGATTCCCTAGGTAGATACTTTGCTACATTTTGGCATCCATGCAATGATTTTTTTACATAGACTTGGGAGTCCTTTTAGTCCCACCATGATTATATATTGAGTCCCCATTCTTCTTCATCTTTTCTGGCTCATACCCGAGGGACTCTCTATGAGCATGGTTTGTTTTATTTTAGTCTTGCTTAAAATTTTAAAGCAACATCTAACGAGAACTTATTTAGTCCTTTCGGTCTTGTTTGGATTACTTAAGAAAAGAATCCCCCCAGAGTCTTCTTTAAGCCATTTTCAGACTCTCTAAAATTGAAAAGATTGTCGAGTGATCTTGTTTCCCTTCACGCTCATCAAACTAAAATTTGAAGGAACATCTATCCTGTGGTAGTTTACCCATTTTTCGGCCCGAATAATTAATTTATGAATAAAGGTATGCCCTAGGAGCTTCGGTTTGATAGGAGAGTATTCTCAGGCGTAGGTTTAACCCTTTTTCGGGCCTAAGTGACTAAATTTTCAAAAAAGGACCATTCTCCTTGGTTTTGGTTAATCTCTTTTTCAAGCCTTGGAGATTATCTATGAAAAAGGAACCCCCTCGAAGTCCATTGTTAAGCACTTTTTAGACTCCCTAAATATAAAAAGATCATCGAGTGACCTTGTTCCTTTCACACTCGTTTATTGGTCCAGAAGGAATATCTATTTGACATAAGTTTAACCCTTTTTCTGGCCAATAGATTATCTAGGAAAATTATACGCCTTGGGAGACATGTCTCGTCGGGAGATTTCTTCGAAGTTATATTTTATACTTTTTTAGGCTAAGGAGACTAAAATTAGAAAAAAGATGTGAGTCCATAGTTAATATCTTTTTAGACTCCTTAAAATTGAAAAGATAGTTGAGTGATCTTGTCTCGGTCACACTCGTTAAAATGGTTTTGAAGATATGTCATTTCGGTATAAGTTTAAACCTTTTTAGAACCAACTAGACTAATTATGAAAAAGGAACACTATGGAGTCTTCTTTTAGTGTTTTTCAGAGTCTCTAAAACGTGAAAAACCACTGAGCTTACCTTCTCTGAGCTCGTAAAAATTCACATGGAAGGAGTCTTGTTGTGTCATACTTAATCACATCGCATGTCTCATCCTTGCGTCTTTGGCCTAATTCTGGCTTCATGTTGCTATTAACTGAATCTTCAAGGCATTCCTTAAATTCAAGCCTTGTAGCACTTTTTCCCTCGCAATATGACACCTTGACCCATGGAAGAATTTTTTCGAGTGTCTTTATCCTGCACATGTCTCCTTGCACTGAGCATCAATATGTTCCATATGCTTGGAACTAGTTCAATTTCTCGTGACACTTGTTCCTCCTTTGTAATGTAGCATTCTTTTATTCTTTTTCAAGATCGTTAAAACTTTGAAAAAGACAAAAAAATATATATATATTCCAAAAAGAGGAGATGGGATATACATTCTCTTTTATCAATAGAAATATAGTCTCCCTTGTATAAAGCACATCCTTTCGTTTGTTCACCAAGTATTGGGATATAATATGACCTTAGGAAGTTGTTCTCATTACATAGAGTTGTGTCCTCATCTGTTTGGTTACTCTTCCAAACATATGAAGAGTTTGTGGTGCCTTCTATATCAAAGACTTATGTCAATAATATGCTACCCGAGTTTCATCATTTTGTCATGCTTTTTTCCAAGGGAAGTTTTATCCAACCTGATTCGGCCATTCTGCATTTGATCTCTTGACTTTCATGAGTCAACCATCTCGAGAGTCCAGTCAAGTTCATATTCAAAATCAATGAAGTTTTGTTCTTGATGATCAATATCCTCCAATATTTCCTTGACGACATGTCGAAGACCTTAGGGTAGTGAGTCTTACACTCCTATTGTACTCCTACCTGAGTTTTGAAGATCTTGAAGTTGTTGCTCAAGCTATGAAGTCCTCATTTCCAGTTACAGGCATTGGTGCTTCTCGAATATGCATATCATATCGTACTTGTATATCTTTAGATGATCTTGAGATGTAGATTCATTGTGTATTGTTTGTGGCTACACTTTATATAGACATTGATATTTGTATCGTAGTCATATATGACATGGATCTGTAGTGTACTTGATTGGAAACCATGCTTAGTTCATCCCGAGCATGGGTATGCCCTCATAAGAGAGATTATCATTATTTCATAGATGAAACACTCATGAAAACTCATCTCAGGCTCATTCAACTCCCTTCCTTCCCACTGTGTAAATATATTGTAATGTATTTAAACCATCAGTTTCTCTTCTAACCTCACACATTAGGGGGAATCTATTATATTCCAAAATGTTGTATATGTGCATACAAGACATTGGCCCATCCATTTTCATACTTGCCAAAAATACTGTTGAGGCTTCCTTCTAAAAAACCATTTTTTAGATAGTGTACACGCCATGCTGCACTAATATCCCACGTACACATGCATGTTGTATGCTAGTCAACCCGTGTTTACCTCCAAAAGTTGCAAAAAATATAAAATTGCACAAAATTCAATGGAGTTTACAAGATGTGGAGGGTTTCCTAACCATTTTACCCCTTCTATCCCATCCCCAAATTGAATAACCATATTTTTCTCATATAAAAAGAGGTCTTGGGGAGTCATTTATGAACATGATAAAGAGAATAAGAAAACTTTGCCAAAATCCCTTCCCTTTCTTAGCCCAAGACTTGCATCTCATTATGAGTTTTAGCCTCAATCTTCCCCTCCATCCTTTCTCCTTATGAAACACTTCCTCCTTCCCTTTGTGATATGTTGGTTGTGAGAAGCTAATGTGGAATTGATACACTTGGAGCCATGACAGAGGATCCCAGACTTGGTTCGTGGAGCGGTTGCCAGCAAAGGTTGTAACCCTTTTTATCTTGAAATTGAATAAAAGAGTTTATCCTTGTCCCAAAACCCTATGTTTACATGTTTTTGTTAATTTGAGCATTTATATCTATGTTTGGACTTTTAAAGTGATCATTAGAGATTGTATGTGTTGTTTCATTGTATTCCTAATCCCTTGCAGGTCACCTTTGGGAGGAGATATGTGATCTAGGAGGCATAAACAAATGAAATAGGTTTACACCAATTGAAAGGAATGAAGGTGAACTCATTAAATCTCTCTTTCCTTTCTCTCTAATCACTTATTTTAGATGGTTTTGTGGTAGATTAAGGGTAGATCATTCTTTTAAGGGAGTTATCACTCTGTCTATTCCTTAGACCCAGTTTAGGGGGATTTTCCCCATAAATCTCTCTCTCCTTCTCTCTCTCTAACTCCCTATATCCTCTCATCCATATCTCTCTCTCTAATAATCACATCTTGATCTCTACCCCCTGACTTTTCACCTCTCTCCCTTTCTCCTTGTTTCCCTCTC
>JASDQU010034520.1:5628-16473 GCA_032191745.1 Picea mariana | reverse complement strand
CCACGATATACAATTTGTGTGCAGGAATGCATCACCATGCCCTCTTCCATGTTACATGTTCTGCGGTCAACACTCCCGAGAAATACAATTTGACCCTGGACCCCCCACTTTTGTTGGTTGTATCTTTTAGCCCTATTACGAAGTGTCGTCAACTGCTTTCAATAATTAGCCATTCCTTACTTGTTGTTCCCTATCACCGCCACCTTCCTTCCCTCTGAAAATTCAATTCGCAAGATTTAATGCCAGCACTTCGTCGTGCATGAACCTTAAACATGTCATTAATGAGTGAAAGGGTCTGACATACAAATTGACTGCCAAACTCCCATATCATCCCCTCTTCTGTGGTACACATTTTGCATTCACGGAGTTCCGCGATATACAATTTGACCTTCAGGAAGTCACGTCTCCTGGAGAACCATTTTCACCCTAATTCTGAAGCCCATCCGACGGCTTTCCATATTTGTCGATTTCATGGAATCTCTTTTGTAGTACCTTGGGTTGGTGGGTTCACAAAATCTCCACTTCTTAGTCATTGTTTACTGTAGCCAACCAAGGTTCAATGGGATATATATTATATGTTTCAATATATTGGCGAAAACGAATCCGCCCAGTCGTTCTCTATTCCATACTTGAGCCACTTTTTCGATTGTGGGTTCCAGGATTGGAGGCCATTGTTTGCACCTCCATTGTTCTGTGTCTTACAAACATTACCTGGACTTCTATGATTTTCAAATAGACCTTTGTACTGTCCTATCATGCCCTCTCCAATACATACAATTTGACCCTCGCGCCCTCACCTCCAACGATTGTCCCTTGTAACCCTGTTATGAAGCCCACCCAACCGCTTTCGATAATTAGACACTCCTTGATTGCTCTTTCCCATCCCTACGACCTTTCTACTTCTTTTTTAACATGCAATTAGTAACCTTTCATGCCAACAACTCATCATACAGGAACCGTCAACATTTTTATTAATGAGCGAAACGCTCAAGGAGATCTCCCATTAATACACATTAAACCAATATCTGCGCAGAGTTATATTGTCCCTTCTAATTGTTCATCTCAAACACGAGTCGTCACGTTAGACCGTTCAGGAAATCTCCAATGCTTAATTGCTAATTGTCGTATATGCCATGTTCGCACTTCTATGTATGCAATTACTAGTCTTTAATGCTAACAACGCATCATGCAACAACTGTCGAAATTGTAATTAATGAGCAAAAGTCTCAAGTAAATATCCCATTCACATGCATTGGACCATGATTTGCGCAGCGTTATATTATCCCTTCCAACTCTTCATTTAAAACATCGTCTGGAGAAAACAAATGTTCTTGTAAACTTATGGCAGCAGGTCAACAACAGTTTTGTGGAGATACAGTCAATATCTTCGGACGTCAGGACCAGAATTTCCAGTGGTCTAGGGCATACTCTTACTATTCATCCCGTTCCACCCCAAACGAAGTGACTTGGACCTCTGGAATCACTCGTACAGGCTGTGTCCCTGAGGTTTTTAACTATAAGGAGTTGGTCTCTTGGTGCACTGAAAAATATATTTCAAGCCAAAGAATCATTATGTTGCGTGACCATTCTCCTGTTTCTTTGTCACCTCAGGTCTTCCGCAATATGTTACGATTGTTGGAGCCAACATTGAACTTCAAAGGAGAAGACTACAAGAAGTTCCTATAAAAACATGATAATGGGTTGGACATCTTACCCCAGTTCATGGAAGACCCGACAGCAGTTCCTGAAGATATCACAAAGTTGCAGGTAAGTTACTTTAGAAATCCATTCCGGGAAATTGCTTGGTTGTTTACAAGAATAATGGGATAGGAATCCTCGGCAAGCGTTTCCCGTATGGTTATTTATATTTTGCTCTTCACAGTCAACGAACAATTCATTTTTGATTGGGGTAAGCTAATTTCCATTGAAATTTGTTCCCAACTATCACGATTCAAAGAATTGAATAAATTTTATATGTCTTCCTACTTGATTTTCGCAATAGTGCATTGTTGCCCATTTCCAAAACTATCTCTTTCCAAGAAAATAAATTGTGAATTCGACCCAGTAACATTATGGTACCAGGCCCTCTGGAGGCACAAGGCCTCCCAATGTTTATACAAGGTTTTTAATGGATTTGTCTCAATTTTCAAAGATTTATTGCTAGGAAAGGATGCTCCCCTGATGTTTGGCTAGGAAACCAGGTTTTTGAACAAGAAGGGCACACTTGAACAAAAGGAAAATCACAGTGTGCTAATGGTCTTTGGCTCGAAGGAAAATTCTGCTTTCCTTCCATGCCACATCACGGACAAGATGTTCGTTACAGAAATAGCAAGGCAATACAAATACTGGTTGCATTTTTTCCATGACAAGAAAAAAAAACAGTTCATTCCTCTGCCCTAGAAAGTCGGGGACTTCGTGTGCAGAAACATCAACAACATCGATGAATTCGCAGGCCATTTCAAGAACTTGAACCTAGCATATGCTGAAAGGCTAAAAGGGTTCGACCCTAATGGGATTTTTCAAGAACATTTACTATCCGTTGGATTTAGCAGCTCTTTTATCAATAGACGCCTGGCTAAAGATAGAAACAGTGACGACAACACTCTTGCTTCTGACGATTGTGACATCGAGACATTGCAAAGCGCGACTGAGTTGTACAGACAACAGGGAAAAGTATCTTGTGAGAAGAGTGGCTAGTCCCCCTCCAGCACTCCCAAGAGCACGACATCATGGAGCATCGCTTCAACGGCCCAAACCGGTAAGATAGCAACCCATAAATATTCAAACGGAGGAGGAGATAAGAACCCTCCTCTTACAAAACTTGATAGTTCTCACAAAGTTCCCCTGACGAAGAAAAGAAAAAAAAATGTAGGTCAAGGAGACGAACCCAAAATTGAGAGTGAGCAGATGCAAGTTGAAGTTGAAATTGAGCACATACACAAAATTGGCCCGTCCACAGACGTCGTGCACCATAGTTCTGCAATGGAAATAGCTGAGACCAACAAATTTTATGAAGATGAATCCTTCGTATTCCAGAGCATTGTTTTTTACAGCCAATCTAAAAATATCGTCATTGAAAAGAGATATGTAACAAATAAGAAAGTCAAATCTCATACAAAGATTAATTTTAGGAAAATGAGGTCGTCCCAAATCTCCCTATTTCACCGCGTAACTGGTGATGCTCTTCATGATTCCATTGGAGGAATTGAAGTGGAGAATGCCAGACTGAATGACCGCGTCAAGGAATTGGAGGAAGCTTTCAATGCTATCCCCGAGTTTTCCAATACTTTAGCAAAAACCATGCATGATACCCTTGCAGCCAAGTTAAAAGGGTCCTCTAGCTTCCTCACATCATTTAGAACCATTGTAGAGAATAACATCAAGAAAATAATGCAGCTAGTTATTGAAGCCTGGGAAACATCACAAAATATAGCTTCCTTTTGAAAGAGGGCAGATGATGTGCACCAACATTTGCAAACGAATTTAAAAGATGATCAATGTTTCTATGACCAAATACTGACGCATTTTGCCAACCATGCCATCAACAGCTCATATATGAAAAGAAGACAACACGGTCTCCCCTCCCCAAAGCGCACCAAAAAAATAAAACGATGTTGGCAAAAGAAAATTAAGAACTTGCAGCTCATTGTCGAATCATGTTAACAAGCCATATCAAAAAAAGAAGAATTATTCAGTAACCTGGCCCAAATAGACTTAGTCGAAAGTACCAACGAGGTTCAAGACCCAAACTTAATCCTCAAATCCTTGTCAATGACCAAAGAAGCCTTCGATGAACAACTTGATATTTTAAAGGGGTTGTCTTTTGAAAAGTTTTACAGCATAGTTGAATATCATGTAGATGAGGCCGAGAACTAGCTATTGTACTATTCAGCACACAATGAAGAAATTGAACAGGCTCTGCATAGTATTTATATGGATCTAAGGAAACTAGAAAACGATCTTCTCGACATAGAAATCCAGGATGAAATCAACGTGGCCCCCATGAGAAGCTACATTGAAGAATGGTTCCAATGAAGAATGGACAGCCTCATCGACGAAGGGCAACAACCAGTTGGCACGATTCCAGCGACCGTCGACGACACCAACAAAAATGCATCAGCTTCATAGTAAGTCTATACTGATGTCATCTTGTTTTCTTTATCAATCCAGTTATTATACTTGTTTAAATAGAAATCTCTAACCAAAGACTAATAATTTCTAATTTCTTCTTTTCAGATCTTCCTCTCCATCGCCGCGCACTTCGCACTTCGCACTTCTTCTTTCTACAGTCCTATTTCTTGTAATTATTTATTTTATGGTCCGCGAGAGCCCCAATCCCAGCCTATATGACAAACGCATTTAAATTTCCAGAAATATGGAACAGATTCCATAAATATGTAACAGACATTATTAATTTTTGATAGATTTCAAAAAAAACTAATTCAGAAATGCTAAAAAGCATTTCCTTCAACTATGATGGATGTCAGGAAATTGTGTTTATTATTTTAGAATGTTACTGTGTGTGTTATTAATATTTGATAAATTTCGAAGAAAACAAATTCGAATTTGCATTCAACTATGCTGGATGTCAGGAAATTGTGTTTACTATATTTGAATGTTTAATGTTTGTGCTTCCTGGTCCCTTTCTCCAGGAACCTTTCTTGCAAGTCATTTAGACAAAAAATTTCTAAATCCCATGTTTGAACTATAAACACCCCAAGAGAAAACTACCCCGTTCACATATTAACCTTAGGGGGTCATCTACAAGCCAAATGTCTTGTCAATGGCTAGTGACATGCTACCACAAAGTCATCCTCTGCATGCGTACCACATGCATTTCAACCTGCTTCCCACGTGTATGTACTCGATCCCATCGTAACAGTGCATTTATTCCCATTCCAACCTGGCAGGGACTACGCTGCCATGCAGCACTTGTTAATATTTAATTCTTCCAAAGATTTTATTAATTTATATTATCCAGCTATTATAATATATGAAATTTATTCAATTAAATTTAAAATAATAAATATAGAAAATAATAATACATTTGAAATGGTTTCACAATGTTTTACTCTAATAGGGACTTTATGAATCTTTTATTAAAAAATAATATCACCCAACATTTTATTATTAGCATTTTAAGAATTAGTAAAATTGACAAAGGATTCTATACTTATAGATAAGAATGGATCATTAAAAATTTTCTTAATTCTGACCAGGCTATAGAAAAAGACTCTTTTATAAGTTTCATGCCCTTCCTATATTGACACTTATTTCAATGAGAATGCGAAAAGAATTATTAATATAAGTTTATATGATTATATGATTATAAGAATTATTAATATAAGTTTATATGATTATAAGAATTATTAATATACGTTTATATGATTATGATTAATATAAGTTGAAAGGATGGAGTGCAATAGGTGAAGGCCATGATAGTTGCACTAGTTAAGGTGGGGAATGTCATGAAAGTTGGTAATGCCAAGTACACCACAAGTACTGTAGATGTTGCACGAAGTTATTTTATTGGAATTGTCCTTAGAAGTTCCATCAAAGTAAGTATATATTTATTTGAATTTTGTTTTTCTCAAACAATAAAAATTTTGAGGTTTGAATATTTTTTAATATATTCATTTTTTGTTAAATAAAATACAATTTAAAATAAATCTTTACTATTGTACACCACCAACTTTGTGATATCTCAATCAATGCTTAGTAATTCAAAGGTTAACATAAACATATTTTAATACAATACAACATAAATTTGCTATAATAAATAATAAATATGACAATAAAAATATATCAAAACCAAATCTTATGCGTGTACGTCTATTTAATGTATTTTCAATATGGTGGTTGTAAATGGTTGTTAACTTTTCATATCCAACATAATTATAAAATGAAGGGAAAAAAACTGTAATTCTTCATTATAGATACCCATAATAAAATGACACATCCACAATATAAATGTCCAAACAAATCATTTACATGAAATCAATCTGTGTTGCCATCACCATAATTGTCTTCCTTACTTGGCATTGTAACGTTGTTGTTCTAAAAAATATGTTTAGATCTCAGATCATGTCTCAGTACGAACCACCAATCCCCATCCAACACATCTGGGTAAAAAACCACTTGGTTGCAATGTTTTGGGAAAACATGAGGCTCCTTACTTTCAACCCACAGTTTTTTAGAGTTAATACATAGTAGCCCACTATCATGGTCTTCCTTTACATTTCTCCAGTTGAAGGTATCCCACCACTTGCAACAAAAAATAACACATTGAAACGATGAGAAGTCCACTTGCATGATCTCTTGTATATTTCCAATGTAACCTAACTTCCCCTCTATTAGATTTTCATCACGGTGGATAGCATCACTAGATAGGTCAAACTCGACCTCTACTACACAATCTTGTGTGATGTGGCCTTCATCATCATACTCAGTGTGAAAATGATGTCCATATGCCCACATAGATGGGAAGAAATGCATCTGTAAAAATGCGAACAAAGGGCGGTGTCATATGTCTAATAACCGAAGCATTAATAAAAACATAATACATGTTATAATTCAAATGTACAATATTATAAATAGAATGTGGTACTTATAGAGGTTATTATAGAGTTGTTGCACCCGATCCCTATGTTTAGTGCATCCATATCTTCTCCTCGTGGGTTACGACCGGACACCGTGTATTTCTCTTGTATCTGGTCAGCCACCCAACTATTGGCACATGTTTTTGGAATATTTTATTTTAAATGATCAGGATAAGAAATGATTCTACCATTAAATCGTCTAAATGCTTTCTTGCCATTGTCCCATTTCCTTCTTTTCTCTTCATACAACATGACCCATGGTCACATTGCCTCCACATTGTAAAGAATGAATTTAGTGATGGCATCCATTTCAAAATTCATTGATGTATACAAAAATCAAAACGAATAACATCAAATCAAATATATATTATAAACTTAAAGAACGAATTTATTGATGGCATCAAAATTTCTAAATTCGTTGATGTATAAAATAATTCAAAACAAATAGCATGGGATGAAATATATATTATCATCTTCAATGTAAACAATTTCTCTGTACTAAATTGACAAAAATATAACTAACTTACTCTTTAGCAAACACCTTTTTCCATTTGTTTGGAGTAGCTCCCCTTCCCTTTTGTCCTCATCTTGATGGCCGTCCCAAACGACTGCCCCTTCTGTGTCATCAATTTTCTTGATGTACTCACTGACATAATAGAACGACTTGTATACTATGTACCCCCTTCCATAGAGCCCTCCAATTTTTCCCTTTGTCGAACAAACCCCTTCAATTTTTTCGTGTACCTCTCTAAGAAGAACATCCAACAACATGACAACACCCCATCTAATTCAACCTCATCAGATAGGTGAATTAGAAGATGGACTTGCAAGTCCATAAAACTTTTGGGCAGTTCCTTCTCAAACATACATACAATCTAAACTATCTCTCAATGCCACCGTGGAATGCTAGCCACATGAATCTCCCTTGATGTGATCTAATGTAAAAATGCAGATAATTTCTATATGGCACGTCGTAGGTCCCGGGGGAAGTCATGGTTCACACAACCACACACGAACAAAGGATAATAACACTACGTAATAGACACAGACATCATTAATTTCCATAAAACTGTGAGTGCATAACATACTTTTACCGACATCATTATAGAACTAGAAGAGTCATGTATTAAATATACATAATGTTAGAAGGTTCATATGGTCATGTGATTTCAACCTCGATGAATTCCCATCTACAGCGAAGCAACATCGTAGAGTCGACCCGTATAAAGAAGGTGCCTTCACACCCAATATAGCATCCTTTTTTCCATGGAAATATAATCTTTCTTAAAAATTCATGGGATATCACCTTGTTTAAAACACCAAGAGGGACTAGCCTCTCCTCTAGTTTTGTTTCTTGGCCAATGTTTCTTTTTAGTATTCGAAGCAATAAGATCTCTCGTGAAAGCCATTGTGTCGCTTTTATTCCATGATATGTGCCTCCATAAAGAAGATGAAACATTTTTTAATATATCCATGGGATCTAGTAAGTGACCAATCTTAAGATGCTCCCAGAATGGAAGCTCATAAAATACATATTTCATTTTCATCCCAATGGGCATTTTCTCAACATAGGTGTCAAAAAATTTAGGATCATCGAACATAGGCTCCCCATTTAAATCATAAAATAATGTCATTTCCTTCTCCTTCTATGTGTCATATGCCCTATTCCAATCTGTTGGTGTCATTATTTCAGGTCTTTGGGCTCTCTCTGGTTTACCATTGAAAGCAAATGCAACTCTTCTATAAGGGTGGTCTTCTTGGAGGAATACCCTCGAACAGTTGTACATCATCTTTCGTAGGTCATTGGACCACCTAGCCTTTATAGAAGGTTCACAACATTTACATCCATGATACCCTTTTGTTACAAGACCTATGATGTTAACATATACATAGCATGTTAGTGTCAAAAATATAGTTGCACCAAATGAAGTATGCCAAATAAAATTATAGATATAAACAAATCGGTGAACATGCTTACACGAGCAAACTATTAGTCTTGGATAATCATGCATGATGTTCGCACATATTCCATACAATGTAAAAGACCTTTCAATTGGGATGGGTCTTGATACATCATATACATGTATCCAATCCCATAATTGCTTAAATTCATCGATCAATGGTTGGAGGTAGAGATCCATTATCTTCACTTGTCTTCTACGTGAGACTATAAGAGCCAACATAAGATGTTCATTATTCATGGACAACCATGGGAGGATATTGTTATTGATCGCTACCACTGTCCAAATAGAATAGTTGGTGTTTTGGACAGAATACAGGTTAACTCCATCCATAGTTATGCTCAATTGGATGCTCTCTACTTCATCCTTCAATTTATCGGGCCATGTATCCTCTATATGCTTCATGGCTATTGAATCTGTTGGGATTCACATAACTCCTAGATCACTTCTATGTGAGGCATGCTACCCTTGCAACATGGCTAATTATTTGAAATGAAAGAGCCTTTGAATACTTGGAATTATAGGTATGTGCCTCAATATCTTACGAGGAGGACCATGTTCCTTACCCTTGTTTTTGATTTTATGGTACCTGTCATGCCCACATTCTAGACATATGTTTTTGTTTGCATATTCATCTCTGTATAGAATACAATCATTCAGACATGCATGGTATCATATCTACTCAACACCCAACATTTTCAGCATTTGTGTTGCCTCTCTGCAACTATCGGGCAAGTGATTATCACTTAGAAGTACCTTATCTTTGAATAACCTACAATTAGTGGATAATAGAAATTTACACTGTCATTAAGCATGAATAAAATCAACCCTTTTTTTCCTTCATTGTGTGACAAGATTCCTCAAAAATTTAGGGGACTTAATGGTTAATTACCTCAAAAGTATCGTGAAACACGTGTCTAACATACCATACATTGCTTTCAAGTTGTACAGTAACATTGTTGTCCCTAGTTGGGTAGACCTTGCAGACTCTTGTACTAGACCAAATAGAGGGGTGGTGGAAGCAGATTTCAGGCTTTCGTAGAAGGTATCTATGACATCAGCGTCATCCCCTAGTTCATTTTGTTGGAATGCATCTAAAAACATTCCCTTCATGGCCTGAGTATCCCATAAGAAATAATCCATACCAACCTCGATATCATTGTCTTCATCCCCAACATGTGAAAAACTAGTGTTATTGTCGAGGTTTTGAATTGGTGACTCGGGACGTAGTGGGAATTAAATATGTGGTTGTTTCAACCATTCTCGATATGCTTCCTCTATGAGATCTTTTCTTTTAGCAGCAAGATCACGACTTTACATTATCGTGGGGTGCAATGGTAGATGGTAGATAGGTCGCTCGTCATTAAAATCTTGATTGTAAAAATACTGAACATTACATGATAATATTAGTAACACAATGCTTTTAATAAGTTCAAACATTATACCAAACACTAATTAAAAGCATCGACATTTTCTTCCCAATAATAAACTTGAAACAACCGCTTTATAAAATAAATGTCGAATTAAGAAATACATTTACATTCCATTGAAAGTCCAAAAATACAATTACTCAAACATATTTTTCTTATGCTCTACGAGGTTTTCTACATAAAAGAGATCGCATTCACAGTGTAATATTGTTTTCCCAGGTTGGTTGTTGGAAGATGGCATGTTAGGATAGGTAGGGTAAAGAAGTTGTCCATTTTCATCAAACATCTGCTTGTGATATCTTTCTCCTAACAAGAGCTTGTGGAATTTTGAGACCACGGGAATATCTTGAGCATCTGAACTCGATCCTGGATCTTGATCCTGTAAAATTCAATGAACAATTATTAAACTACACCTGCATACATAACATAAATTCAACGAGATAAATGAATTATCAATAAAAGCTAGACGTATTGCATTCAACGTGAGAGAACTTGAAGGAATTCAGAAGATACAAAATGAGGCAACATTGGAATTTGAAGAATTGGTCATTTGATATTATAATACTTGTTTTCCTGCATTTCAGCGAAAAACTATCATCTTGGGTAGCATTGAACAATCTTTCAAAAATAACTTCAAATAACTTTTATAACTTGACATCACACTTAGAAAATCATTTCTTTTTTCTACAATATCATTGGTTTTTATCGCCCACCTATACAAGAAATATCAATCTGGCTTTACAAATTCTAAAAACTTTACTCAATCCTTGAAAATGTCCTCCTTGAACATAGAAAATGTGAATTTAATGCTCATCCCCTCTCTCACTCTTTTCCTCCTTCCCTCCCCTTCTCTCC
>JASDQU010034518.1:7064-18021 GCA_032191745.1 Picea mariana | reverse complement strand
GGGGGAGTGGTCCATAGAAATTCTAGTGTTCTGTATTCCTATTTATAGGTGGGAAGGAGGAAATATGATCATTGGGAATTGAAATTGTATTTATAAAAGAACTAGTATTCGAGTAATAATCAGGTTTGCATTTTGGGAAAGCTTAATTACATGTGACCAAATCGATGAAAAGCATGAAACTATAAGTTGTAGTTATTACTTAATTTTGTGTATCTTTTCTTGGTGTTACTGGTATATTGTGGACATCAATATTATTTCTTTATTTCTTAGTCTCAAGCATTAGGGGCATTATTGTTCAGTGATTTGGTGTATTAGGAGAACTAGTGCACCCATACCTAAAGAAGAGCATCGATGCACCTACACCGTATAGGAGAATTGGTTCACCCATACCAAATAGGAGAAACAATATACCAATACAGAAGCGAAGCACTGATGTCCTTTTGGGCTATTAGCACTCTAGTGCACATGGGTCATGAAGCACAAATTTTTTAGAACCAAAGTCGAGAACTACTATATTTTGTGTTTTTTTACACTTGGGTGCACATTGGTATAGAAGCATTGGTGCACCTAGACCAATGTGGATCATCAATGTGTCTTGACCAATGTTTAAAGCTGATGTATTTTTGACATGTTGTTGCTCCAATGCACTTGTAGACATGGATCACCAATGCTTTAGATGTTAAAGGGCACCGGTAAAACATAGTAATTTAGGTGCATCAATAAATAAAACTTCTGCCAAAACATCTGGTTGCATGCCTTTGCTAGAAACCTAGTGCAACATAACAGTTTAGGTGTATCGATAAAAAAAATTATGTGAAAACCTCTGGTTTCCTACCTTTGCTAGAAACCCGCACTAAAAATGGAGAAGGGAGAAGTGGTTCCACAAAAAGATCCACTAATTGGTGTTTTCCTTATAATTATTATAACTTTTATGTTATTCATGCAGAGCATGATTCTAATGAAGTAATCTGCAACATGTCCAATACAAAGGATCTTGAGTGAAGAGCAAATGATGTGGTAAGCTTTCCCCTGAATTGTGTTATTTTTTCTACTTCCTATATGTTCATGGATTTGTGTTATTTGTATGTGATGCAGGAGCATCACCAATAGCAAGCGAGTGTGGAACAAACGCCATCGCATTTTTGGCACATGCTAAAATTGTTTGATTTTGAATGTTTGGATGCATAGACTTTAATGTAATAGTTAAGAAGGGCATAATTTGAGATTGTAAATAGATTTTGAGTGATTCTCTCTTATCTATAAGGTGCAGAGGCATTTATAGGTAGTTAATGAAAGTAGGTATATTTAAAATTCTAGATTAGATAGTTTTAGGAGGCACAGGAAAAACGACTATAGACACCCTAATCTTGTATCCTTTGTAACAAGGGGGATCAATTGTATCAATAGAGAATAGAGAAGAGAAGAAGCAGAGAGTTGTGTAGAAGAAGCCATGTATAGAAGACCTGAAATTAATATATATGAAGCTTTGATTCAGACTCATGGTGTTCTAATACTTTCTGTGTATACATGTTGAATGTTATGCTTATGGTTGTTTTACTCTTTCTATTGTACATTTGATTTTATGCTATGTATGTATGATTTCATGCTAAGTGTTTGAAGTCTGAGAGAGTAAGGAAATGAGTTTCAATTGTTTCTCTTCTTGAGTCAGAGTTCCTGCAAGGAGTGTAGTGAAGCATCCACAAGGAGTGCGTTGATGGGTTCAGAGTTCATCTCTGAAAGCTGAGGAGGGATACCGATGTCCGCATTTCAACTAAAGTGCAAGACAAGAACAGAAGTTGTGCAAGGTGTGTGCAGGGTGGTCGAGACCTTAGAACACGCAGACTAAGGTTGAGAGATTGAAGGACTAATGTTGTAGAGTTGTACAAAGTCAAGAGATTCAAATATTTAGGAATATTTGAAGAAGTGCCGCAAGGAGTGCATGCAGAAGTCTTTTAGGAGACTTGTGTTCATGAAAGGAAGCTCAAGAGGGTCGACACCTTCAAAGTGTCGAAGAGCAGGAGAGGATTTTTGATCATCATGTAGTGGCCAAGTCAAAATGAAGAGGATCGCTGAGGAGACTCAGAGAAGAGGTTCCTAAAGAAGGAATTTGGATGGTTGAGGTTCTCCGAGGAGAACTCCCGAAACAACGAAGATCATTGGATCTGCGGAAGCTGTTAGGTGGACAATTGTCAGGACAGAGATATCCTTTGGATAGCTTAGATTAACGTCAGTCATTGATCAATATTCCCAGGGCCATCAGATCATTTCGGCACTTCGAGGTTTGAAAGTCCAAAGTGCAAGCCAAAATCCTTGGCTGACCAAACCCCCGAAATGTGAAAAGGAAGTTTTCATGTGTGGAAGTAAGGGGAAGAAAGTATAAGTGTTTCGAAGTTTGGGAAATTGGGGATCGTAGTGACATAAGGTGGTTCGAGAGTTCCAAACTCCCGATACCCGGAAACCCGAAATAAAGGGAAGGTGACATGTGGAAGGACAAGAGACTTCCTGTCGAGGTTCGTGAAAGCAGCGAGGAGAAGTACCATTTCGGCAATTTAGGACTTCAGAGACCGGAAGACAGATGTGACAGAGTATTTGATCCTTAGCATATCGAACTCCCAGTACACGAAAGTCCGAAAGGATTTTAGGAGATGTAATTTCGACATTTCAGGGTTCGGAGGTTCGAGAGCCCCGAGGACATAGTGGAAGAGATTTTTCGATGGTTGAAATCTTGAAACCATGAAGAGAAAGGGAAGTCTAGAACATTTTCATTTCGGTAAATCGGAGTTCGAAAGTTTGGGACTCCTGGGGTCGAGAGAAGAATTGCACGTCATCACAACTCCCGAAATCGCGAAATGAGAAAAGTTGAAATTGACATCAGAAAAGACCAAGTGTTAGTATTTCCGGTTTCGGAGGTTGAAGAAGTAAGACGCTCGAACACCAGATTCGCGAAATTGCAAAGTCTTGTATCCCAAAATAAAAGAGGAAATTTCCTCCAAGTTTGTTGTGGGTTGATTTAACGAAAAGGAAATAGAAGATCCAATCAAGCTCTCAGGGGCCAAAAGGAAAAGATCCTGTGCGAATCCCAACCTGCGGGTCTGGGGGGTCTGCGTGAGTTGTGGTATCAGAGCATAGAAATATTTCTTTTCTTTCTGTAGCAGGGAAAAGGGGAATTTTACAGCCATGTCGCTGAGAAGAAGAGACAAAAAAATACCTGACCCACCAGAGAAAAGAGAAATTCTAAGAAGAAGAGATAGACAATTACCTGATCGAGTAAGGGAGAGAGAGATGCATGAGCTACATGCCAGGTTTGATGCCATGTAGACAGCACATAAGTGCACAGTTGCTGCTAGGGACATCAGTGAATCTGAATGTGAAAATGAAGCTAGAAATGAAGAAGTTGCACCCAAAGATGCAACAGAGGAACGCCTATTCAGGGTTGTTGCAAGGATAGGTTCTAGAGAAAAAATGGACATTCCAGTATATGAAGGAAACCTGGCTGTTGAAGAGCTTCTAGACTGGATTAGAACTCTATATAAATACTTTGACAATGAGGATGTTGAGGAAGATAAGAAGATCAAACATGATGTCATAAGATTTAAAGGGCATGCAACATTATGGTGGGATGAACGGTAGGCTGACAAACGTTGCAAAGGCAAGAATAAAATCAAGAGTTGGGATAGAATGGTTGCGAAGATGAAGGAAAAATTCATACCCAAGGATTATCAAATCACTCTGTTTCGGAGGATGCAGAATTTGAGACAGAAGCTGATGTCAGTGAAATACTACACTGAAGAGTTCTACAAACTAAACATCAGGGCAGGTCATCGTGAAAGTGATGATGAAAAGGTTGCCAGATATATGAATGGTATGAGATATGACATCCAAGATGAGATGAGCATGATGACCATCCAAACGGTGGAAGATGCTTATCAGATGGCTTTGAAGGCTGAAGAGAAGCTAAGCCGAAAGAAAAGTCAAAGAGGGCGAGGGAGAAGTCAAGCCAGAGGAAAAAAAAATTTCAAGACAAAAATCATAAACCTAAGGAAGAGTGGAAGAAACCTCAAACTAAAACTAAGAGAGGTGGAAGCTCACAGAGAGGACAGTATGCAAACAGAAATACTTTTCCTCGAACTGAAGGAAGAGGAAGAGGCAGAGGTGGAGAAATAAAATGCTTTACCTTCGGGAAGAATGGGCATAAATATTATGAATGTCCAGATAAAAAGAAGAAAGGAGGTGAGACTCACATTGACGAAGCACAGGGATGGAATGTTGAGGTAGAAGATGCTAAAGGTGGAAGATCACTGATGATGAGGAAGGTTCTCTTAATGCCATAGAAGGAGGTAGAAAATCCAGTCCAAAGGAACAGACTTTTTTGGACTGCTTGCAAGACCAAAGACAGGGTATGCAAGGTCATCGTGGACAGTGGTAGCATAGACAATCTCGTTTCTACATACATGGTAGAAAAGTTGGAGATGGAAACTATTGAACATCCAAGCCCATACAGAGTTTTGTGGCTACAAAAAGGGCATCAGGTACATGTCACTAAACAATGTTTAGTTGAGATTAAAATCAGAGGATATAAGGATGAAATACTATGTGATGTCATTCCCATGGATTTTTTTCATCTATTGCAGGGTAGACCATGGCAATATGATAGAAATGTGATTCATGATGGGAGAAAGAACACATACACCCTGGAGAAGAATGGAAGAACTCACATGTTGTTGCTAATTAAGGATAAAGAAGTGACAACAAAGGTAAGCAACATTGTACTTCTCATGAGTGGGAAAGAACTTCTTAAGGAGATTAAGAAGAAAGAAGATACAGAATTCATTGTGATTAGGAAGCCTAGAATTGTTTTAACCAGCACAAGGGTGGATGATTTACTAGAAGAAATCGGGAAGTTGCTGGAGGAGTTTGTTGATATAGTCGTCGATGAACTACCTTGTCCATTGCCACTGATCAAAAGTGTGAGTCATCATATTGATCTCATACCTGGAGCTAGTTTACCAAACAAAGCAGCGTATAGATTGATGCCGTAGGAGAATGAAGAATTCAAAAGACAATTCCAAGACTTAATGGAAAAGGGATTGGATAGAGAAAGCTTGAGTCCATGCGTTGTTCCAACAATGCTCAGTCCAAAGAAAGATGGAGGCTAGAGGATGTGTACAAACTCAAGAGAAATTAACAAGATTATCATCAGGTATAGATTTCCATTGCCAAGGATGGATGATTTGATGGATTGTTTGAGTGGAGCCAATTTTTTTTCAAAGAATGATTTGAAAAGTGGTTATCATCAAATTTGTATGAGAGAAGGTGATGAAAGGAAGACAACATTCAAGACAAATGAGGGACTATATGAATGGCTTGTTATGCCATTTGGCTTAGCAAATGTGCTAAGTACTTTCATTAGTTTGATGAATGAAGTCTTGAGGGAGTTCATTGGAAAATTTGTCATTATATACCTTGACGATATACTGATTTTCAGTAGAACAGAAACAGAGCACTTGAAACATTTGGCTACAGTGATGAAAAGATTACAACAAGAGAAGTTGCTGATAAATATGAAGAAATCATCATTCATGAAGATACAGCTCATTTATTTGGAGTTTGTTATTTCGGCAGATAAGTTTAAAATGGATCCAGATAAAGTGGAGGTGATTAAGAATTGGCCATCGTCGAAGCGTATCTCTGAAGTTTTAAGTTTTCATGGATTGCCTAGTTTCTACAGGAAATTTATCAGAAATTTTAGTGGAATTAGCGCACCGATGATGGACACGGTGAAGAAAAGACATAAATCTTTTCACTGGACATAAGAAGCAGAGAAAAGTTTCAATTTGTTGAAAAATAAAATTACTGAACAACCAATTTTGGTGTTGCCAGATTTCCACAAGACGTTTCAGGTCAAGTGTGATGCTAGTGGATTTGCAATTGGAGCGGTCTTCAAACAAGATGACAGGCCAATCATGTACTTCAGTGAGAAACTGAATGAAGTGAAAGTGAAGTACTCCACATATGATAAAGAATTTTATTCGGTCATACAAGCACTGAAAAAGTGGAGGCACTATTTGGTTCCTAAAGAGTTCGTTTTGTACAATGATAATCATGCCTTAAAATTTGTAACTCAGCAGGATAAATTGAACCAGAAGCATGCAAAATGGGTTGAACACATGCAAAATTTTACTTTTTTAATTAAACATATTTCTAGAACTTCTAACAAAGTTGTTGATACTTTGAGCAGGAAATGTTTGCTAATGCAGGAGTTCAGAGTCAAAACTTTGGGTTTTCATAACCTCGGGGACATGTACAGAGATGATCCAGATTTCAAAGAGGCGTATGAGGCATATGAGAATCCAATTCTCAGGGACAGGAGTCAATGGACCGAATATATGATCCAAGATGGATTATTATTGAGGGACAGTCAATTATGTATTCCAAAATGCTCCATGAGCGAGAATCTGTTGAAAGAAAAGCACAATGGAGGGTTGGTCGGACATTTCGGTCATGATAAAATGTTCTCGAAATTAAATGCCTCATATTTTTGGCCAGGGATGAGGACATATGTCAAAATATTCATGGACAGATGCAGAATTTGTTAACACACAAAAGGAAGAAAACAGAACACAGGGTTATATCATCCATTACCCATACCAGAGAGGCCATGGGATGCAGTGAGCATGGATTTTGTGTTAGGGTTTCCAAGAATGTAAGGAGGGTTTTATTCAATCTTTGTGGTGGTAGACAGATTTTCTAAAATGGCACACTTTATACCATGTCAAAAAACCAGTGATGCGACTCACATCGCGAACCTATTTTTCAAAGAAGTTGTCAGACTTCACGGGTTACCAAGGAGTATAGTTTCAGATTGAGACACCAAGTTTGTCGAACATTTTTGGAGGACTTTATGGAAGAAGCTGGGGACAAGTTTTTCTTTTAGCTTAGCTTACCATCCTCAGACAGATGGGTAGACAAAAGGTGTGAACAAAATCTTGGGAGATTTACTGAGAATCCTAGGGACTGAACACCACAGTTAATGGGATCATATTCTGCCACAACAGAATTTGCTTACAATGATTCACACAATAGAAGCATAGGGTAGAGTCCATTTCATATTGTTTATGGAATACAACCAAGGGGAGTTTCTAAATTGAAAGATTCACAACAGAATGAAACTAGAAGTGCTACTGCAGAAGATTTTGCAGAGGCAATGAAAGAACTTCATAGCCAAGTGAAGGAGAGATTGCAGAACTCAAGCCAAGAGTACAAGCACAGAGAAGATCAACATAGGAGAGAGTTTCAATTTGAAGTTCATGATCTGATTCTTGCACACCTAAGAAAGGAAAGGTTCCCAAGGGGAACATATAACAAACTGAAAATGAAAAAGATTGGACCATGCAAGATCATAAGGAAATTTGGGGAAAATGAATATGAGATTGAATTATCCGATGGGGTCGGAATTTCACCGATGTTTAACATCTCAAATTTGTACCCTTACAAAGCTGAAGAAGAAGGAGAAGATAGTGAATAGACAGAGGTTCAGTGGGCTAAACAAATGCCTCTAGCTGAAAAGCCACATATGAAAAGTATACTTGTCAAGAGAGTCAGCAAGAAGACCAGGAGAAAAGAGTATTTTGAATACTTAGTCAAGTGGAAGGGACATCCAGTTGAAGATGCCAGCTAGGAGAATGAAGCACAAATTCAGAAGCAGGGACGGACAGTGCAAGAGCTCATGAACAGGAGTCCATGAAAATTTTCAAGCGAGGGAGTATGATGCAGTTGCATCGCCAGCAGCAAGCGAGCATGGGACAAAAGCCATCGCATTTTTGGCACATGCTAAAATTGTTTGGAATATTTTGAAAGTTTGGATGTGCGGACTTTAATGTAATAGTTAATAAGGGTGTAGTTCCAGATTGTAAACAGATTTTGAGCGATTATCTCTCATCTGTAAGGTGTAGAGGCATTTATAGGCAGTTAATTAAAGTAGGTAGACTTAAAATTCTAGATTAGATAGTTTTAGGAGGTAGAGGAAAAATGACTATAGACACCCTAATCTTGTATCATTTGTAACAAGGGGGATCAATTGCATCAATAGAGCATAGAGAAGAGAAGAAGCAGAGAGCTGTGTAGAAGAAACCATGTATAGAAGTCCTGAAATTAATATATATGAAGCTTTGATTCAGACTCATGGTGTTCTAATACTTTCTGTGTATACATGATGAATCTTATGCTTATGGTTGTTTTACTCTTTCTATTGTACATTTGATTTTATGCTATGTATGTATGATTTCATGCTAAGTGTTTGAAGTCTGAAAGAGTTAGGAAATGAGTTTCAATTGTTTCTCTTCTTGAGTCAGAGTTCCTGTAAGGAGTGTAGTGAAGCATCCGCAAGGAGTGCGTTGACGGGTTAAGAGTTCATCTCTGAAATCTCAGGAGGGATACTATTGTTCTCATTTCAACTAAAGTGCAAGACAAGAACAGAAGCCATGCAAGGTGTGCGCAGGGTGGTTGAGACCTTAGAACACATAGACTAAGGTTGAGATATTGAAGGACTACTGCTGCAGAGTTGCACAAAGTCGAGAGATTCAAATATTTAGGAATATTTGACGAATTTCCGCAAGGAGTGCATGCAGAAGTCTTTTAGGAGACTTGAGTTGGTGAAAGGAAGCTCAAGAGAGTCAGCACCTTCAAAGTGTCGAAGAGTAGGAGAGGAGTTTTGATCATCTTGCAGAGGGCAAGTCAAAATGAAGAGGATCGTTGAGGAGACTCAGAGAAGAGGTTCCTGAAGAAGGAATTTGGACGGTCAAGGTTCTCCGAGGAGAACTGTCGAAACAACGAACATCGTTGAATCTGCGGAAGCTGCTGGGTGGAAAATGGTCAAGAAAAAGCCATCCTTTGGATAGCTTAGATTAACATGAGCCATTGATCAATATTCCCAGGGCTGTCAGATCATTTCGGCAGTTCGAGGTTCGAAAGTCCGAAGTAAAAGCCAAAATCCTTGGCTGACCAAACCCTCGAAATGTGAAAAGGAAGTTTTCATGTGTGGAAGTAAGGGGAAGAAAGTTTAAGTGTTTCGAAGTTCAGGAAAATGGGGATCATAGTGACATAAGGTGGTTCGAGAGTTCCAAACTCCCAATACCTGGAAACCCAAAATAAAGGGAAGGTGACACATGGAAGGACAGGAGACTTCCTATTGAGGTTCATGAAAGCAGCGAGGAGAAGTACCATTTCGGCATTTCGGGACTTCAGAGACCGGAAGACAAAGGTGATAGAGTATTTGATCCTTAGCATATCGAACTCCCGGTACACAAAAGTCCGAAAGGATTTTAGGAGATGTAATTTCATCATTTCAGGGTTCGGACGTTCGAGATCCCTCAGGACATAGTGGAAGATCTTTTCCGGTGGTTGAAATCTTGAAACCATGAAGAGGAAGGGAAGACTAGAACATTTTCATTTCGGTAAATCAGAGGTCAGAAGTTAGAGACTCTCGGGGTCGAGCGCAGAGTTGCACGTCATCACAACTCCCGAAATCGCGAAATGAGAAAAGTCGAAATTGACATTAGAAAAGACCAAGTGTTAGTATTTCCAGTTTCAGAGGTCGAAGAAGTAAGACACTTGACCATGGGATTCTCGAAATCATAAAGTCCGGTATCCCGAAATAAAAGAAGAAATTTCCTCCAGGTTTGTTGTGGGTTGATTTCCCTGAAAAGGAAATAGAAGAGCCAATCAAGCTCTCAGGGGCTGAAAGGAAAAGATCCTATGCGTATCCCAACCTCTGGGTCTGGGGGGTCTGTGTCAGTTGTGGTATCAGAGCATAGAAATATTTCTTTTCTTTCTGTAGTAGGGAAAAGGGGAATTTTATGTAGCCATGTCACCGAGAAGAAGAGACAGACAAATACCTAACCCACCAGAGGAAAGAGAAATTCCGAGAAGAAGAGACAGACAATTACCTGATCTGGAAAGGGAGAGAGAGATGCGTGAACTACGTGCCAGTATTAATGCCATGGAGACATCACATAGGTGCACAATTGATGTTGGGGACATCATCGAATCTGAATGTGAAAATGAAGCTAGAAATGAAGAAGTTGCAGCCGAAGATGCAGCAGAAGAACGCCTATTCAAGGTTGTTGCAAGGATAGGTGCTAGAGAAAAAATGGACGTTCCAGTATATGAAGGAAACTTGGATATTGAAGAGATTCTAGACTGGATTAGAGTTCTAGATAAATACTTTGACTATGAGGATGTTGAGGAAGATAAGAAGATCAAACATGCTATCACAAGACTTAAAGGGCATGCAACATTATGGTGGGATGAACTGCAGGCTAACAAACGATGCAAAGGCAAGAATAAAATCAAGAGTTGGGATAGAATGGTTGTGAAGATGAAGGCAAAATTCATACCCAAGGATTATCAAATCACTCTGTTTCAGAGGATGCAGAATTTGAGACAGAAGTTGATGTCAGTGAAAGAGTACACTGAAGAGTTCTAGAAACTAAACATCAGGGAAGGTCATCGCAAAAGTGATGATGAAAAGGTTGCTAGATATATGAATGGTCTGAGATATGACATCCAAGATGAGATGAGCATGATGACCATCCAAATGGTGGAAGATTCTTATCAGATGGCTTTGAAGGATGAAGAGAAGCTGATCCGAAAGAAAAGTCAAAGAGGGAGAAGCGGAAGTCAAGCCAGAGGCAAAACAATTGCTCAAGACAAAAATAAAAAACCTAAGGAAGAGTGGAAAAAACCTCAAACTCAAACTGAGAGAGGTGGAAGCTCACAGAGAGGATAGTATGCAAACATAAATACTTTTCCTCAAACCATAGGAAGAGGAAGAGGTAGAGGTGGAGAAATAAAATTCTTTACCTACGGGAAGAATGGGCATAAGTATTATGAATGTCCAAATAAAAAGAAGAAAGGAAGTGAGACGCACATTGCCGAAACACAGGGATGGAATGTTGAG
>JASDQU010034517.1:20304-34157 GCA_032191745.1 Picea mariana | reverse complement strand
CATATATCTAGTTCCACCTCCAACTTAACCATTTCTTCCTTTGCTCTTCTCTTTTTCTATTTTTCCCATTTAATCACCCAAGCCTTGAGTATCTTTAGCTTCTATACCATATACTCCATAGGATTTATTGTCAATGTTCCCAGTAATCCTACCCAATTGGACCTGATGAACGATACAAAATCTAACTCATCCAGCCAAATATAATTGAACTTAAAGGGGTAACTGACCTTCCTGTTTTATTTTTCCAAGACTAGTATAACTGGCATATGATCAGAAACCTTAACATTACAAACAAGATATCTGTATCTAAATCATGTGGAGGCAAGGTTTTCAGAAATCAAAAATTGATCTAGCCTTTTGGAAATAAAATCCTATCCTCTTCCACCATTTCTCCACGTAGGTAGCATTTTTAAAGGTTCCACATCCACCATCCCCTCCTCTTGTATCAACTTGCTAAAGATCTCTTTATTAGAATACGGCCTGTAATAGTTGATCACCTTCAAACCTCTATCAAGTTCAATTACATGTCCCTCCAGTAGTATCCCAACAGGAGACAAGTAAGCCGAAAATTCAGCTTTCCTTGGATTCCATGCTAAGAGCATCCCACCAAAGAGCCCTGTGGAGTCCACTCCACAAAAATACCAATGTGGTAACAATTTAACAAAGATTTATCTTGCTTTATCCACCCCTACCATGGTTTCTTATATAAGCAAAACATCCGATTTCACTAATTCTACAAGTCTTTTTAGGGCTAGGTACTTGGAGTTGCCCCTCATTCCTCTTACATTTAAGGAGACCACAATCATGTTTTACCATGAGCTAGGGATTTTTGTGCTCTAAGCGCCCTCGTTCCATCGATCACTGAGTAATATTTTGACTCTCCATTCTGCTTCTCAATCCCTAGCCTCCTTTCAGTTCTGGTCTTTAAAGGTGATAATTCCTTTTCGAGACCTCCATGGAATGACCCTTTTTTCAATGGTTCCTTATCCCTCGGAAAATGGAAATTTGGATTCAAAGGGGAATTCCCTTTACTTGACTTTTCCATCTTCTTATATAATCTCTCCCCTCCATCAAAAATCGGTATTGTGGTTCTAATGAGGACCTCTCTATATAACGGTACATGGTCAACTATTGCCTCTTCAATTTCAGACAACACTTTCATGTGATCCCCAGGTGCTACAGAAGCCCCCATACCTACAACCAAACTTTTCTACTCCCGATATAAACCGACATCAGAACCCCTAGTCTGTTTTCCACCAAGAATAGGAGTGTTTTCTGGGCTCACTTGAAATCCTCCTTGAAGATCAGAGCCTGCGCTTGCAGAAAAAATGTCATTCGGTTTGGCTAAGTCTTTCAAGGGATCTCGACTTTCACATCTCTATTCACCCATAACTACAGAGACCTCTGATATGAAGTCATGAATCAACTGTCCCTGCTTCCCATTGACATCAAAAGACTCTGTCTGTATAAAACCCCACTCATACGAGCTTTCCGAGTGTGCATGAGTCTCATCTAGTGCTACTGACCCAACTTTTGAAAGTAATGAATCAATCGATTTACACTTAAATGGAATTCCAGGTCTAGAGTCTAACTGAAATACAGACTGACTATGCTCCCTGAAAGCATCGGAAGTCTTTAGTTGGATAAAACCATGATCGGTCGAGCTATCCGAATTTACACGCATTCTCATTAATTGATTACTGTGCATGGTTTTTGTAGTCAGGAAATCGCTAAGGAGGGAGCTTCATACATTCCTATTGATCGATTATTGTGCAGTTTGTTTTACAGTTAAGAAATTTCCAAGGAGGGAGGTCCACGCATTCCTATTAATCGATTATAGAAAAGAAAGAAAAGAAAATATTTTTAATGTTCACGAGGTTAAAAATATTTTATGGGACAAATTGTATTTTCATCTAGTTTTTGTATTCGGCTCTTTTCCTGTGAAGTTTTACAATAACTACTCCTAGCTTCTCGACAAACTCTTCGCTGAATAGATTATCCCAAGAACTAATTTCCAAAATACCTGCATAATTTTCAATGCAAAGTTTTTACACTCAGAAAATCGCCAAGGAAGAATTCCATGCATTCTTATTAATTGACTACTATGCAAAATTTGATCGCTGCCCAAGAAGGATCCAAAATGCACAATGCGTGTCACATTGCGAGTTCCAAGCAACCATGGAAGGAGCCCACGAGGGACAATAATGTTGATTGGAGCATGCATAACAAGGAACCGAGGCAAAAGAGATTGTTGGGATTTCCTCTAGAACAGATCTGTGCTTCTGGAAAAATGCAACAATATCCATTCATGCACCTCAAGGGTTCTTGGGTATCAACTCGAAAGGTGATCCTATCCTAATAATTCAAGATCTCAATATGGAGTGTACCCACGCATAAGGGGATGAGATTCATTGCTCGCAGAATAAATGATTACAAGCATGGATTACATGCAAGGGTTCAACAGAAATCAGAGAGGCCAACAACCTGTAGCGAAGCTATATCTTGCCTCAATTTTGTACTGGTTACAATCATTAACAAGAGTCCAAACAAAGAGCCTACGAAGGGGGAAATGGAATAGCAAGGTAATATGTTCTAAATTAAAATTTACTCTCGATAAAAGTCCTTCTATAATACTCAACAGTGAGGGAACTGCAAAATTCGAAGTTTTATTATATCAATGGAAAAATAGAAAACATTACATATACAACCAATCTTATGAAAATTCAAGCGACAAGGGAATACATTCGATACCGGTGTTTTCATTACATCTGCGAAGAAATAGAAACATTATGTATGCGCCCAATCTTATTACAATTCAAGCGACAAGAAGAATGCATTCGATAACAATGTTTTTATACATATGCAACAAATAAGAAAACCATAAATATATAACCAAATCTTATTACAGTTCATGCGCAAAGGAGATTGCATTCGATCAAAATGTTTTTATACATATGGGGCGAATAAGAAAACCATAAATATATAACCAAATCTTATTAGAGTTCATGCGTAAAGGAGAATGCATTCGATAATAGTGATTTTATACATATGCGGCAAATAAGAAAACCATAAATATATAACCAAATTTTATTACAGTTCATGCGCAAGGAGAATACTGTCACCAATGAAGCTAGGCTTAGAAATGCTCTTCGACAACTGGAGATCCTTCTATCCGTACCTCCCAACCAATGCTAGGGGTACTCTTCTTCCCCCTTAGCCCCCCGAGCCAAAAAGGGGCCACACACACACACAACCAGAAATCCTTTAGATCATGTCTTGCCTCGCAAGGTAGAGCCACCATTGTCTCTCCAGCTGGGTATCCCAACTCTCACAAGTAAAACCAGTATAAGATTATGTAGCATAACTTTTCCCATAACCAATCTGTCCCTTACCCATTTTTCCCATTTTCTTTATAGGAATTTTCCTCCATGACACCTTGCCACTTGCACATTTATTTCACTTTTTAAATAATTAATTAGGAATTATTTCCCCCATACACTTGTCACCCTTTCCCTTAGTTGCACAAGTAAATCCTTAATTCATTTTAATAAAAGTCAATTTCCCTCACCCGTCCTAAAAGTGCTCCTAAAATCACCCCTAGTTGTCTCTTTATTCCCCTTGTTTCCAATTAATGACTAACGCCTTACTAATTCCAAGTTGAGTTAGAATAAGAGTCTTCTCCTAGTTAAACTAGTGGTAGTTTAGACTCTAGAATCCCTTCTATGCGTGCACTTATTCTTTCAAGCTTTATTCCTTTATCATCTTATATTCCAATTAGGTATTTTTTGCACACATGTGTAATATATTAATTCTTTAGAATTAAGCCATCTTTCTTATTTTCTTAAATTGAATTTCCTCTTTCCTATGTTATTTAATTAATAATCAGTTTTAGTCTTCTTACCCACTTAGGCATACTTTTGCATAGTCTTAGATTTTCATTTTGGGATTCACAATTAATTAATTAAATCCTTAATTCATTCATTAATAACATTCGTCAATGTTTAAAGTTTTTACGGGGATTATTCGCTCAAGGTTTTATAGGCCACTTAGATTCATTGACTCAAGCTTTAATTCCACGATGTTCCCTTCAAGACGCACACTGTGCTCCAAGGGTGCAACTTGCCTTTGATTCAAATTTTTAATTACGTGACGTTTCCTTCAAGACGCACTCTGTGCTCCAAGGGTGCTACTTTCCTTTGACTGGTTTTGGTAGTTGTCCAACCCCTAGAGTCAACACTCCATTTGGGCTACCTTGTGAGAGAATAATGGCTTCTAAGGAATAAGGACCATGCTTTATTGTGCACCCTTTATAAATCTTCATGAGCAATTGTATCAATTTTCCCTCACGACATCGTGGATCTCTCGAACTAGGTAATCGTTAACCTACAATCCAAGCCACGACAGAAGTGCTAGTAGGTTGTGTCATGGATGCTACCACACCTCTCACTCAATATTGGGTTTATGTGTATGGCCCCTTTACTCCTTATGTGATTCAAATTAGCAAGCAATTGTCAGTCTGCATCCATCAACGAAACACTATCAATGATCCATAAACAACATCATAATATACTCGATCATATGTCACACATGCATAAATTAAATACTCAAACCAATACAATCCACTCCCTAACTCAATCCGGAGTCCAAGGAGGTCCATTGATTTTGTCGTCATCCTCAATCTATCAAGTGTCTTGTACACTCAAGGGAAACTCGTCCATAGAATATGTCAATACATATATATCAAACAACATAAATCATAATCCATCAACATCACCATAAGAATCCATAAGTGAAACAGATAACCATATACTATAACTAGATCACTTGCACGCAAGTGCCCTTAAGGATAAGTCAATAACATGTGCTCGCAAGAGTGGGATGCTACATACACCCCCTCTTGTTTTAAACTTCGTCCCGAAGTTGTACAGTATATAAATGCAGTAAATAAAGCATCTGACAATATCTATATGTCTACTCTATCAAATAAGTAAGGAACTATTGATGCATATCATATGCGTCCTCCCAAGTAGCCAAGTATGGACTATAATTTTCCCACTGGACCTTGACTTGATCGACTGTTCGACACCATAGCTATCGACTGTGATGGTCCAGAATGCGGATTGGCTCTTTCGTGAGTGCACCTTCATCGACACATCAAGGAACTCATGTCAATCTCATGTGTAACATTACTAACATAATGTCGTTTAAAATATACAAGAAAAACATCGTGCATACACCTCGAGAATGAGGCAAGGCTAGTCGATAGGCCATGGGTCCTTTCCTTCCCACAATTTCAAAAGGTCCCACAAACCTATGAGAGAGTTTAGCTCCCTTCCCAAACTTGATTGAAATCTTGTTTGGTTTCACCCGCAGGAAAACTCGGTTGCCAACTTCTTAGTTTTGGTCAATTCCATGTGCATTGTCATAAATCTTATGCCGATCTTGTGCTTCCTTAATCCTTTGTCTTATCTATTGCATTTGTTCTTCCAATTCTTGGATCTCTTTTGGTCCTACCAAAACGGTATCCTCAAGTCAATCCCCGATCAACGAAACAATGCCAATGATCCATAAACAACATCATAATATAATGATGATATGTCACACATGCATAAATGAAATAATCAAATCAATACAATCCACTCCCTGACTCAATCCAAAGTCCAAGGAGGTCCATTGATGCCATAGGCATCCTTTATCTGTCAAGTGTCCTGCAAACGCAGGGGAAACTCGTCAATAACATATGTCAATACATATATATCAAACAAATTAAATCATAATCCATGAATATCATCATAATAAACCATAAGTGAAACAGATATCCATATACTATAACCGGATCACTTGCATGCAAGTGTCCTCAAGGATAAGTTAATAACATGTGCTCGCAAGAGGGGGATGTTACACCCAAGTTGTTCTTAAGGGGGGATGTTAGGATATTTAGACACTTAGGAGTTAGTTTAGATCAACATGGTCAAATGTTTCATGTTGATGTTTGAATTTTTTAAGACCGAAATGACAACCTCACAAGGATATTAATCCCCGTGCGTTTTTATAGAGGTGGTACTCCTCTCTAAAATCTTCAAATATTTTCTTTAAAAAATATATTGGATTATTCCAGCAAGAAAAACCCAAATATTTATCTCTCAAAAAAATATAAAATGGAATAAAATATAAGAGTTCATGAGAAATTTACCAGGAACCTTAAACATTACATTTGCTGGAAATAAATCAATTGCAGAAAATAACAAAAAATCTCACTACCATCACAGTTTTAGGAATTTTTTATCACATTCAAAATAAAAATGGAAAATGGTCCAGCACATAAGATAACTTTGAAAGAGTATTGTTTATTAAGATAAACAATAAATGTTTGTTAATCAACTTCAAATATCTTATACAAAAAACTCATAGTTACAACACATAATCAAAATTAACTCTAAAATAGTTCTCTGCAATTTCTCAAAAATGATATAAGTATTTTACAATCTTAGAAAATTAAAGGTGTTCATCCAAAAATGGAATGGGATTGGGGCTCAAGTGGACCATTAAATACATATGAGAAAGATGAAGAAGAAGATGTAGAACTAGAACAACGCACGAGCAACAAAATATGGACATAAGACAAAAAGAAGTTATCAGAATTCGATTATATTCTTCCAACGAAAGAATAAATACAATTGGATGAATTATGAAAATGAAGGAAACTGTGATTAGTATAGAATTACTATGATAGAATCTCTCTCTCTTTACTTTGGTGTTGTTGGTGTCCTTTTATCCTCCTTGTTGACGATTTCTGGACCGGTACTAACTGTCGCCTCTTGATTTTCCTCGGTAGTATTGACTAGGGATTTTCTAAACCATTATTCTATGTAATCCTTCTTTGGACCCATGTTTATCTCAAGTTTAATTTTAATATCAAAGAAATCACCTTCCAAATATCTTCATCTAAAATATTGTGAATTGACTCTTCGATATCTTGATTTTTGTTTGCATAATCTACTAGCCAATTTTCAATCTCTCTTTCATCATATTCAATTATACTATTGACCTTTTCAGCTGAAATGCTTTTCAATATGTCCATGTGTTCTTCAAATTGTTGCCTTGTCATAAATATAGAATTCATAATTAATCTTGAGTCTTGAACTTCTCTGGTGTTTCCTACCAAGTCTATCTCGGTGAGTTTTCTGAATAATACTTCATTTTTATTTACAATTTCATTGCAATTATCCTTAATATCTTTCAAATTACTGATCTTTTTTATCCATCATACTTTCAACTATTGTATTTTGGCCAGAGAGGGCAAGTCTTCTTCCCTTCTTTTAAGCTCAATCATGTTGGAAACTTTGATTGCAAATTGTATAACAACATCCTTATAAAACCCTTCTCCATTTTTATAATCTTCTTGAAGGAATTAATTACAAGAATTTAATTGAGATCCAGAAGAAATTATATTAGATGATACATCCCATGCCTCCATGATAAGTGACATTCTTCTTTTTATATTTTCCTCAACAAATTTTTTGACATCCATTAGTGAACTTGACAATCCCTTCAACTTCAAATCAGGTGTTCCCGACTTTGCAAGGGCTAATGGGATTGCAAGAATAGGGGGAGGCATCAAGGTGGATTCGATTTCCTTGACTTTTTATTTTAATTTGGCATTATGTGCTTCCAAGTCATCAATTGATACATCTAATACATCACTAGTTACCTTGTGTATTTTAGAAATTTTAGATGAAAGCAACTTACTAAGATCATATTTAGAACAAGATTTTCCTTTTTTTATTTCTCTGATTTGTTCCTTCAAATACTAACTTTCTGGATTTTTTGTCAAATAGTCCATATTGTATAGTAAATGATTCTTCTTCTGAAAATATTCTTCTTGTGCAGTGATTTCAACTGGAATTTGTTGGGTTTCTTGTAACCTCTTTTCTTCATCACATAAATGTATATTTTCAATATCAAAATCAAAATCCATATACTCATGAGATAAGTTATTTGTATCATTTTCATATACTTGTTGCTTTTCTTCTTCTTGCGGGGGAATATTTCTCTTCTTTCTTACTTGAATTTTGTGGGGATTTTCCATTTTACCTTGAGGAGGATTTTTATCACCTCCTCCACTTGAACTGTCACTTGAAGCCTTTTTTTGTTGAGCTATTGTTTGAACATTGTATTTGGGTAGTGTAAGTTTTAAACCTGTGAAGTAAAGCAATGCATATAGATTCTTAAGAAAAACATAATTTAATCAATGGCTCATACACAGAGTACACAAAGATTTTATATTGGAAACCCTCAACCGAGAAAACCTTTCTTATATTCATTATCGAATTTCACCATTCACCATATACAATATATACAATGTTTTTAGGTATTCTGTAGATACCAAAACCCTAATCCCTTAATGCAGGATTAATTTAGTAAATCGCTGAAAATAGCAAAATCTGCTAAAATAGCAAAAACCACCCAAAAAACAATTTTGGGGTGCTGCCCCGGGCTAACGCCCACTGTCAAACACTGCGTGTAACTAGGGGGGGCATACCTACCCCCCTGGAACCCCCCTAGGAAAGCGCTCGACGCACACGACACAAAGAATATAATGCGCAAACACAGTTGTAGAACTTGATGCACCCACACACACACATGCAAAGAATATAACACATACCCAACAGGTAGGATATTTTTCTGTGAAACTATTGGAGATTGAGAACCCTTTCTATTTCGACCCTTTCCCTTTTTCTTATGTTGATCTATAGTGCTTATTATAGCTTCAATATCATAAATAGGTTGCATGGGAGTATCTTGAGTATTACCCTCTTATTCTCCAAACATAATCATTTGGGTAAACACATTATTGAATCCTATTGACTGCATGTGGTCAACAAAGATATGACTTGGGTCAAACCCTTTGATTTTTTCTTCATATTTAAAATTCAAATGATCGAAATAGATTGAGAATTTATCAATTTTGGTTATGCTTCTTAATACAATTTCTCTGACTTTCCACAACAATGGGATAAATTGCCTTTTTCTCTTCTCCTGGAAAAAGTGAATCCACAATCCATATTTCCTAGCAACTTCGGTGATAAATTTTTTATCTAAAATGTAGTAGAGAAGAAAAAAAAGACTTTCTCAGGAGAAAAAGATTCTTATGACATTATAAATTTCCCTCTTCTCCAGGGTACCCTTATTATTTAGAAAATTTGTTGCCTCTAATGACAACCTGGACATGTTATCTCCAAAGATAAGTTTCTTGAAAACTATATCAAATTCATTATGTGCTTCATAAAAGTAAATAAAGGCATTTTTTCTCCAAAGATCTTGGTACCAGACAATTACAGGGTCTATTTTACAGTATACCCTATTGCCAATTGTTAATCCCTTGAAAATATGATAGTACATAATAGAGAATATTAAATATGAAGCCATGAAAAAATTATTTTCTTTCTTAAAATTTGACAAATGAGAAGTAATTTTAATAGAAATAAGCTTTCCCCAGTCGAAGATGGATTTTTTATGAATTGTAAAATGAGAAATGTATAGAGCCAATTGAGAGATGGTTGTCGTATTTTCTTGACCAATAACTCTATTGAATAGCCATGACATTTCTCGATAAGGGATTTTCAAGGAACTAACTTGAATCCTTGTTATGTCAACAAGAATTGTCGCACGGTATTCAAGATATTTTTGCAGAAAGTCGAGTCCATTATTTATTTTCTTGAGAAAATCCCTTGCTTCTTCTCCTTTAAAGGTAATAGTCGGCTCTAGTAACTATAGCATCTTCCTGAAAACGATTGGTGCTAATGAAATAAGAGATTCACCCTGGAGTTCAATGGCTCTTCGGTTTGGGATATACTTATCAACACACTAGGTGACGACTTATTTATAATTGAATACTTCCGGTACGCATCCAATATGAGTAATTTCTTATGTCCATACTACATTTTCATTTCTTTGAAGTAGAGACAATGTAGAGTAGTACCAGTAAGATCTGTACCACTGAAAATTTTGATATTCCCGTCCAAAAATGTTTATTGTATCCCCACAGAACTATTTCCTTCCTACAACCATGAATTTGGTGGACTGTTTATATAATCACTTAGAAGATATTCATAGAAATGAGGCCCTTTTCTATATAATAATGACTTAATATTTTTCCAATGAAGAACTTTAATTCACATTGAATGAAAATGTCTTGAGATTTATTCCATTAATAAGGACCTTTTCGTAATTTGCACGACAATTGTCTTCCGTAGTACCAATTATTAATGTATCTCGAGAAAATTACCAAGATGAAAATCATTTTACGGCGGGAGTAGATATGAATCAAAAGTTGAAGTGAACCTGTGAGTCTGCCAACCCGCTAACCCGATGTAAAGAAAAAGAAAATGCATGAGTGTTGTGTGGAAAGGAGAATAAGGTAAAAGTGTGTTTCTTTAGTATGAATTCATATGCATTTGTAGTTAGGAAATCCGTCAGTCACGATATGTTCCCAACATAGAATGATTCGATGGGTCATATTCTCTTCGATCTTAACTACTACATTGATCTGTGGCTTAACACCTAATTGGTCCATGATCTCTATTTAAAGAGCATGGAGGGTCATTTGTTGATGATCGATTGTGATAAACTCTCTTGTAAATCTCTTTGTAATCCTTTTATTTTGCATTAATAAATTTATCCAAGTGGCCATGTTAGTTGGGGTCGTGGATGTTTCCCTATAGGGGTTTTACCACATCAAAATATATGTGTGTTGATCTTTGATCTGGTTGTGTGAGTGGTTAGTGAAGGTGTTTTTCCTCTATTGAAATATATGTGTTGTTGAATATTGGATGTGGGTTTGGGAGAGACCGTGTGGTGGACTTAATATCTCTATAGATGGGTGCGACTGACTAGTTTAATGCACTTTGTATTCGCATTACAACAAAGTAATGTTGTGAAGATATTTCTATAATTACATTATTGTGAGAGCTTAGTGTAAGATGCTCATGAGGGTGAGTGTTTCTATTTGAATATGAACCTGAGCATAGATATTTCTTGTTTGATCACGGGAGTGTTTCTGCATCCCAGAGATGTGAATGATCTGCATATGGGGATGTTTCCTTGGTTTGTGAGCCAACCATTGGTTTCAGGATTGTGTGGCATAACTAAAAAAAAAGATGCTACATTGAAGTAACATAAAGAGGTTGAGAATATATAACTACCAAAGAATGCATCGTATAGGTTGTGACTCTTGAGTTGCCGCAAAAGAAACTCTCGAGTTGCAACAAAAGAAACCCTCGAGTTGCAACAAAAGAAAGCGAAGCAGACAAGTTAGTAAATACCGATGTTTTATAGCATCTATTTTATTGTACTATAGGGTAGCAAGCATGGGTGTGTGATAGAAGAGAAGGCATTGGTATATGTGCAACCCAAATGGTTGTAGCATGATCTAGTTGAGAAATCTCTAAGGTTCAATAATGTCGGAGAAGCATTAGAGTAGTTACATTTTCCTAGTGTTGTGCAAGAACTTGAATTTTCGTTGTGTATGTACTTTGATGGGCCGGGGATTGGAGATTTGTTACATCAAAATATCTCTCATAAATAAATTTTAAAAAAAAAATCTAGTTAAAAATGAGACCAAGTTAAGCTACTACAAGAAACTTATTAATACCAAGTTAGAGAGTCCACCAAAAATGCAATTTTTTTTGTTAAATTATTGAAGCATATTAAAAAAGATAGCACTTCAAAATATTAATTATTATTAAAAGGTTTATCATAAACAATTTAAAAGTAAAAATGAAGCCATAAAAACACTTATAATAGAAAATTTTAATAAATTACAAAGAATTTATTAATACCAAATCATGATATCTTAATTCTCTTTATTCGTGATAACCTAAAAAATAAAATATTGCAAAAACAAAAACCAATTCTCATGAGCTTCATGATGAAGCAAAGTGGTTAGCTAAACCCACTACATTTTGAGGTAAAGAATGTATATTTAGTATGTGAGATAAATAAAATAAAAGATGAAAACATGCCCAAACATTAAATTTTCTAATAACAATAATCTTCATTACTTATTATTCAATTTTGTTTTGTTTGCTAGTTTGTTCGTGATTTGCGGGACTAGCCTGTGGCTGAGAAACCCCGACTCAAGGGCATTTAAGCTATCAAAATCACCCAGGGATCACACCTGGCCTGAGCCACACCAACCCTTAACATGGCTGGAGTTTTATCCCTGTAGGTTTTGAACTGGTGACTTTAGTATCACAGAGTGTCTTAACAACACACTTCATCATCGACTATCCTACACCTCGGGGACTTTTAAAATTTGGAGGACATGGAAGTGAGCTTTGATCCACTTATGTGTGCATGGGTAATGATACCATTTAATATAGCATATCTGGGTGCAACCACACGTTCAACCACTAACTCAAGGTGCCTCAATGGCTCCAAGTAAAGCCCTCACGGGAATTGAACCTTGCCCAACAGTGAAAAACTCCTCGCTTTCCACCATTGGATCCAACCCCTTTGGTCTTAAAAATTTGGAGGACATGAGGGTGGGATTTGATCCACTTATGTGTGCACGGGTCACAATATTATTTAATATAATATCTCTGGGTGCAACCACATGTTCGACGACTACCTCAAGGTGTGCACATGACTCCAGGTTAGATCCTCACGGGAATTGAACCTTTCTCAACGGTGAAAAAATCCTAACTTTTCGCTACTAGATCCAACCCCTTTAAACCACTTATTGTTCACTTATTAATCCATAAAAATACAAAAAAAAAAAATTTCCATTTCCAAATTATTTAATTATAAAAATAATTTAATAATAAAAAAAAAATTCAAAATTTATCTTGAAAAAAATAATCCACACTAATTACATAAACAATAAAAATATAATAAATTAACTATTTAAATAATCCACACTAATTACATAAATTACATAAACAATAAGAATATAATAAATTGCCAATTTATTCATATAATTCATGAAACAAACTTTAAACCTTTCATATATTTTTCAATGTACATATTCCCATTATATGATGTAACAACTTTTTTTAAGTGAGTTATATATATATATATATATATATATATATATATATATTCTTAAACTATTTGTTTTGAGGATGGATTTGGTTTGCGATTAAAAATGTTGATAATAAAGATGATTATTTTGAATTTTCCAATATTTTTAATAAGAAAAAATATATCTTTCAAATGGGTTGGATATAATGGTGAAAAGCGAGGAATTCTTACTATTAGGCAAGGTTCAATTTCAATGAGGGTCACTTAACCTGGAGCTATAGGGACACCTTGACGTAGTGGTTGAACATGTGGCATCCAAAGATATTATATTAAATGATATTGTGACCTGTGCACATATAAGTGGATCAAAGCCCACCCCCATGTTTTTCAATTTAAATAGTTGAGGGGGTTTGACGAAATGGTGGGGAATTTATGCTTACACTCTCCCCACTCGGGTTTAAATCCCCAATGAGACTTTGTCATGTTGTGACAAGGCTAGAAGAATAAGTGCCCCCCCTTGAGTGGGACCCCTCTCAAGTGTGTCTTTGAACGTCTCGGTTCTTGCTAAGTCATAAGTTTCCTAGTAGGCACTGGCTTGCAAGATGTTGGCATTAGCCTAGGGTTTATAGTGGAAAACAAATAGATTTGAACCCGGGCCTCACCCAGAGAATCTCGACCAGTTATTGATTCCCCTAAATCTAAACAAAACAACATATCCACATTTTCATAATTAAATATAAAAAATTTACATGCATTTCGACCAATTATCGATTCTCCTTGATCTTAAAAAACAGAAAAAAAAAACTATCCATTTTTTCATAATTAAAATA